>JAWDGP010005493.1:0-15899 GCA_033675545.1 Elysia crispata | reverse complement strand
AGGCCACATGAATTACTTAATGGTAGTCTCTAGCCAATCACAGCAGAAATGCGAAAAGAGCAAAGTATGATTAGTCACTGATGTCGTACTTAATAAACTATTCATAATACCATAAAACACAGTGGAGTTTCGATGGATCTTTGTCATTGTGAACTGGGTTTAGGGAAATATCCAATCAACTCTTTAAAGCTAATGTTTCTTATATCACCTCTGGACTAGACTATAAAGTTAGCGCAGCCAACATCTGCTAACTAAGTTGCAGAACAATCATGCCGACATCGCAGACATTGGGTTGCGAAGCCTGGACTGCATAAATACGGAGAAAGCAACTGGACACATTCAATTAGCTCAGGATAACGAGTATCTAGAGGCAAGGTAAGATGACCAATTAACAGAGGCTAAACATGGCAAATTTACTAGACCTCGAGTGAAAAAAATTATGCAAGTGAGCTTCATATACGCATTATATGAGAAGAGTCTGTAAGGATTATTAACGCTAAACTTTTGCCATTAGGTTCACTAATCTACAGTTTATATTTTCCTTGAACGCTTTTAGTTGCATTCCACTTTTATTGAAATATTTAGAAACGATAAAATTTTGGACACTCTCAACTTTGGTTCGATTATATATATAAGCATGCTTACCCGTTAAAATGAACAGATTAGGAAGACAAATTAAACAATGTAGAAGAGCAAAGTTCACAAATATAACAGACTTATATCTTCGGAATCTTTTCTGGAGCCATATCACTACATGGACATACAATTTTACAACGATAACTCTCAACGCCTTACAACTAAATTAACAACAACAACAACATCAACAACAACAACGACAACAACAACAAAAATCGGTAAAAAAAGAGAAAACAAAAAAAAAATACAACAAATTTATAAGAAATACAGACTTCTCTCCAGAGCCATAGAATCTCAGAAACAAAATTTTTTAAACAATTTTCAAAAAATTTAAAAGAACTGTAAGAACCCTGAAACATTGGAATTCTTCTCATGTTGTAATGAAGACTTTCTTAACATGAAGTGAAGATGTCAAGCAAAAAAGTAAACTAAATCTAGATGCAACTGTTTAAGCAGTCCTGGTTTTAGTTCATATCTCCACTGAGACCGTAACTGGTGCTGATTTGCCCCACTATGGATAAAGAGTAATATGTCCCAAACACATATGGTGAAAAACTGGTACAGTTTTTGAATTATAGAACTTTGAAACGTTGGAATTCTTCTAATGTTGTGATCTACACATTTATTTAAATGAAGCAAAGGTGTCAAGCAAAAAATTAAACCAATTCTGAGCAATCGTTTAAGCAGCCCTAGTTTTAGTGTATCTCCCCACCAAAGACCATAGCATGTGGTGCTGATGTGACACACAACAGATACCATGCCATTTATTCGATGCAAATCTCGAGAAAAAGGGTCTCCAATACAAAATAAAAACAAAAACAAAAAACCCAACTCAAAGGTGGTTGCTTATTTTTCATATATCGACTGAAAAATGAATAATCGAAAATACTGCTTAGATTTTTAAAAATTGTCACAATGTAATGGAAAATTGATCTGATTTTCATAAGTTGAAAAGACTATAAACACTTATTGCATCCAAGTATATTTCAGAATGTTTCCAGACAGAAAGAAAAACGTCCACAGTCAAGTAGCTCTAGATCAAGTTATCGCAATCGCATTTTTTTTTCTTTTCGAAACAATTATTACAATAAAGTGTGAAAAATTTTATAGACTCCAATGTGTAGATCTTAAGTTCTAGATAAAGATTGCATTTCAACAAAAACAATTGATGAAATCTCAGAGCTTTGGAAACTTTCTATTTCATAGGCGAGCCATTGAGAGAAAAGACTCAAAAGAGAGCAGTGCTTTTACAGTTCTCGAATTATAGAACTTTGAAGCATTGAAATTCTTCTCAGTTGTCATGTATATATTCTTTAAAAGAACCAAACGTCTCTAACAAAAGAGTAAACCAAGTCTGAGTGCAGTCTTATAAGCTGTCCTGGTTTTAGTTTATCTCGCCATCAAGACCATAGTATGTGATGCTGTTGTGACACACAATAGATGCCGTGCAATTTGTTCTTTAAAAAAAGCGTGAGAAAAACTGGTCCCCAATACAAAAAAAAGGTAGATGCTTATTTTTTTTTCTCTTATCTCAAGAGCCACAACTACATTAAAAAAATAAATAAGAAACAAACAAATTTTTTTTCAATGATATGTTAACAGAATTGTCTCGTCCACAGCCACTCATAATACAGTTTTGAAAGATGAAGAACCGTAAAACATTGGAATTCTTCTCATGTTGTAAGAGGGACTGCTGTAAATGAAGTAACGATGTCAAGCAAAAAAAAAGTAAACTAAATCTTGGTGCAATTGTTGAAGCAGCCCTCGTTTTAGTTTCTCTCCACTCAGACTGTTTGCTCTTCCTCCATCATCACGGAGACTGTAATGATCTAAAGTGTAGTTTCCTCCATCATCGCCTCTCATTCTCTTAGATCTATGATCAGATCTTTTCTTCTGGAATTGTGGTGTTAAAGCGCTCAATCCAAATTTCTTTTTTCCTCTTCGCATAGATAATCTTGTCTTGATTTTTAAAAACTTTTACACAATGGAAAATCTCAAAAGATTTTCATAAATTTGTAGAAAGAGGTAATAAAAGCTTTTTGTACCCAAAGCTTTTTCAAAATGTTTTGCGAAAGAAAACAAAAACAAAAAACCTCCAAACACATATGTTGAAAAACTGGTAGTTTTCGCATAATACAGAACTGTGAAAACCTGGGGTTCTTCTCACGATGTGAAAAATGTTATTGGAATTCAATGTGTAGATCTTTCTAGATAAAGTTTCATTGACACAACAGCAATTGATGAAATCTTGCAATCAATATTAAATCTCAGAGCTTTAAAAACATTCTGTTTCATAGGCAAGCCATTGAGAGAAAGAGAGCGTGGAAGTAACCAATGATATTAAAGACGTTTTTGTCAATTCTATAGAAGAAATTTGTCACAAAAAGTATAAAAAAATAAAGGTCTTAGAAAATTTTGTCTGAATCTACATAAATTGTGTGTAGATTTCCAAACAGTATTAAAAATAAACTGTGTTACACGATGGAAATTACAACAGATTTTCATAAAATTTGTAGAAAGGAATCAAAAAAATTATGGCATCCAAAAATATTACAAAATGTTTTCAGAAGGAAAACAAAAAAAAAACCTTCGCAATGAAGTAGCTTTATATCTAGTAAACGCAATCAAAACTTTGCTTTTTGCAAACTTTGTTGCAATGGAGTGTGAAAAATGTTATAGCATCTTATCAAGATCTAGATCTATATTTTGACTGAGGACTAATTTAAATCCAAATTTGTTTTTAGCCTATTTAGATTCTAGGTCTAGATCTAGATTTTGACTACACATCATTTATTGGAAAGTCCTCAAGATTACCCTGATTTTGATTCTATGTTTAAATCTAGATCCTAGGCTAAAATTTTATACCTATAGTTCTAAACTGGTTGATCTAGAACTAGATTCTGACTACGCTTAGATCTATGTCTAGATCTAGACGTTTTATTTCAAGGTCAAATAAAGGCGATCTAGATCTGAATTCTATCTTTAAGCCCAGATCCCATTTCTCCACTTTATCCAAGCTTACTTACTTTCCTTTTCTTATTGATGGAAGAAATATATATATATATATATCCCAGCCAATAAAGCCATGGAAGGATTCTTTGTCCCACAAGGGGACAAATACAGGGGAAGACCAATCACTACCTTGCCAGTGGTCTTGAACAACGACTTGTCCCGATTAGAAAGCAATACTTATGGTCTTAAAACCTTCAAAGACATTGAAAACCTGAAAAAGATCGCAGAACAGAGGGATCAGTGGAGGATACTATGCACAAGAATACAAAAGGCAGCCGAGGCGTTGCAGTCTGACGACTACGATGCGGAACGGCGATAAGTAAGTCAAGTAAGTCATATATATATATATATATAAGTGTGTGTGTATGTGTGACATTTTGATTCCAAAAAAATTCAATGTGTGGATTTTTATACATAGAGATAGCATTCGAACAAAAACAATTGATGAAATCATGCAATCAATACTAGTAAAGCTTTAAAATTTTTCTGATTCATCTAAATTAATCAAGCCATTAACAGAAAAAGTCAAATAGAGTGCCATTACTAAAAGTAACTACACAATCTGACGCTTTTGTCTTAATCTGCAAGAGGCCAAATTTCGTTTAAATATAATTTTCTTTTAGTTTTTCACTCCTTCAAAAGTAAAAACATGTTTTTACAACACGTTTATGTTTAGAAAATAATGATAGATTGTTTTAAAATAGATATCTAAATCAAAAATTCGAAAGCATTGAAAAAATTGTTTTATATGTTATTTGGTTCGTTAGAGCGAATGTGGCATTTAAAATTATGGAATTAATTACAATAAAAGTATAAAAACTTTCAAAGGCACTTTTTTTTTTAGCTAAATCCAAAGTTTTTAACATTTTTTTTTCGCGACAGACACTGAACTTGGCAGATCATAAATCAGTAAACTTTATCACTGCACGTTGAGTGGTTCAGGACGAGAAAGGGAACAAAGAAATCAAAGTTGCCTTTTATAATATATATATATATATATATATATATATATATATCGCAACTAAGATTTAAATTACCACTACTAAGAGAAAATCTTGTTTTATCTCTAACAGACCATATATCATCGAAGTATCCTACGCAGTCATCAGCAATCACTATTCGATCACTAATAAAACAACCATAGTTTTTAAAATGCTCAAAACCTCATCCAACATACTCCAGTGCGTGTTCAAGCCTTACAGCTTCATCAACAGGACCATTACCAAGTTTTCCTGAATCATCATAAAAAATGCTCTGACAATTAAATTCTTTGATAACTTAGTAGGAAAAATCATTTTTTTCTGTGATGATTTCAACAATAAAGGGAGAGAGTGAGAGAAAGGGGATAAAAACAAGTCTAAATTGAAGAAAAAGTAATGCCAAAGGTCTAATTTTGATATATTGAGAAAAACCATTTTAAAAAGTGGGGGTCATGTCCATTATGTTTTGTTATTTTTAAGTGACTGTAAGTCTCTGGTGATGGGCAACGACCAAACTTTTAAGAATTAGTGAAGTTGATAGCCAATATGGGAGGCGTTCATTGAAAACAAAGAATATCAAAGGTCTAATTTTTATTTAACGACAACAAAACATTGCTTTTTAAAATGGGGGTCATGTCCCTAATCTGATGTATAGTATTTCATAAAAAAAATATTCTGTAATTTTCAAGTGTCTGAATAATTCTGTGGAGATAATAAAAAATTCGATGAGGGGAGCACACAATGAGACATAAATATTTTTGTACATTTTCAATGAAATTATTGATGTATCATCTATTAGACTTTCTTACAGCTAGAGTTTTCTTATTGTTCATAACAAAATATACAACGATCAACACTAGCACCGACGCTCGCCAAACTTACTCCACGTCAAAGATGGCTATTTTAGCGGTTAAAGAGCAAACCACGTGACCATGTAGAACAATCAATAGGCCATTAAATAACTGAATGGCTATAATAATAAGCACACATTGTTTTTTGCTTATTGCTAGTAGACAGATGTATACAGCTGTGTAAATAATTGGAGCGTAAAAATATACGGATGACAATATATAATTATTTAATGAAGAATCGCATTTTGTTCTTGATGTAATGGGCCCTGGTTCTGATTGTATAGAGCGTTTGGTTTTTTTTTATTATGGTTTAGGGACTTTTGATGATGGTCTTGTTGATGCTACAAGACTTGATAACTGACTTTGGTTTATTCGTCGAGGTTTAGGACAATTTAAATATTATGTTTATATAAGTGATGGAATAGAGAGTGATGGTAATTGTGTGGAATATTTCGGTGATCTATGGTCTATTGATAACAAAGTAAGACATGCTCCTGCTACTAGCTGATAGTTTTTTAACTCTTAGTTAGGGAATATGACTTGCTGCTGAAGTTTATATATTTTTCATTCTCCAACCTACTGCTACTACTACTACTACTACTACTACTACTACTACTACTACTACTACTACTACTACTACTACTACTACTACTACTACTACTACTACTACTACTACTACTACTACTACCACTACTACTTCTGCTGCTGCTGCTACTACTGCTACTACTACTGCTACTAATACTACTATTATTATTACTACTACTACTACTACTACTACTACTACTACTACTACTACTACTACTACTACTACTACTACTACTACTACTACTACTACTACTACTACTGCTACTAGTACTACTACTACTACTACTGCTACTAGTACTACTACTCCTCCTCCTCCTCCTCCTCCTCTGCTGCTGCTACTACTGCTACTACTACTGCTACTGCTACTGCTACTACTACTACTACTACTACTACTACTACTACTACTACTACTACTACTACTACTACTACTGCTGCTGCTGCTGCTGCTGCTGCTACTACTACTACTACTACTACTACTACTGCTGCTGCTGCTGCTGCTGCTGCTGCTGCTACTACTACTACTACTACTACGGTTGGGAGAAAAAGAACTGTACTGTGCACATTGAAGAAACCAGTGTTGTCACGTTGTCCTTTTGTCTTGTGCACAGTTGGCATCGACCAGGTTTTTTAATTTTACTGGTAAAGGTTTCTTCGGTTTTTGACGATGCTGGTAGTGTTTCAAAAGCTGTGTTGATCATGGATCTCAAAATCAAATATCAAGACAAGTTCTGCACGGCCATTCTTCTTTAAAGATGAGGTCTCACCAACTCCTTTGCTTTTACAATATTAAAGAGCACTTTGTTATCTTCTTCTCACAGTTTCTCGTGGGGGTTGAGTTTGCGCCACATGACTTATGAAGCTATACAGGCAAAGTTTAGTATGTTATAAAATAGTAACTTTGGCCACTTGTGGATCTTCTTTCATTAGCTAATGGATGACACGTTTGATCCATATCACCCACCTTACCCTTCTTTGCATTCTATAACATTACAGTCTCAGGTTTCCTTTCCATTATATCAAGCTGTCATCATGGTGTAAAGTGATCGTACCCTTTGTTTTAGATTTGTACGCCACCATTGTTTGTTTTTCTTTCCTTTTTTTTTTTTTTTTTTGAAAGCCGAAAATGGCATCTCTCTTCTTTAGTACTCGTGTATAACTTGTACAGTCTCGTAAAAACGTGTTTTTTTTTCTCAACTATCCACTCAGCGTCTTGTTTTTGTCCAGGAGTGTTATATCGGTGAAACAGTTGTCAACAACTAGGTTACTAACACTACAGAGTAAGGCTGTGAAATAGCTATGGCAATGTTTCTTTCTCTCGATTTACCCTGCGGATGGGAAAGCTGTTCTCTGAATTGCGTGCATACAAAATTTATTTATCCCATATTTATCTGGTTTGTGTGTGAGATATTGAGGAAATGCACAACAGGCTTTTACGGTATGTCAGACGTAAAATGGTAGATCTGTATCTATATTATGCAGGCATTAGTCTAGAAGATACTATGAAAAAGTGGGAATATAGTTTTACAACACACAGTAAAAGAAACACGTCTAAAGTCAGGCAGGAATCGTATGCCTTTTAGAAATGAATAGTTTTATAGCTGCTAGGGAATAGAAAGTATGAGCCATGCGATACATACGTACATTTAGTCATATAAAAAAATGAATAGTTTTATAGCTGCTAGGGAATAGAAATTATGAGCCATGCGATACATACTCTGAGAAGGGCCATTCCATCCAAGGGCGACGATTTATTTTACTCGGTAGAACTATACGTGGAATGATTTTATCTACCCCGGTGTACCGATAGGATAAACAAAGTTTATCGAGCATACAAGTTGTAGGGTACTTGTGTCACCCTCTACGTACATTTTAGTGTATCTCACTTTTTTAACAATTTAAAATGTGGGGGCTCAAAATTACCCCCGATGTACGGATACCCTGATGTAAAACACCATGTAAAGATAGGCTTAATTTATTTATGCCAAAATTAATTTCTGTGCGACGATTCCTGACTCCATAATCAAACATTGCTCCTTTTGGGAACGCATCTGAAGAACAGGAGGGTAACATGTACTCAGCTAGCGCCTAATAATAGTGAATTGGTTATAATGATGTCTTACTGAATACCGAAGGCATTAATTACAATAAGCAGATATATAATCGACTGCACTATTCATCATGGTTATAAAAAAAAAAAACCTTCAACCATAAACCACTTCTGCTTAAAGGTCTAGAGAACATGGGTCTTGAACACAACATATTTTTTTTTTAATCTGTAATGCACATTATTTACCCAATACAAGACGCTCTGGTATTTTCATTGCATTGAAAGATGGCTACAAGTTTTATGAAAAAGAAAAACAAGATCTCGCGTATGAACAGCACCTAGCCGTTCACTCTGCTACTTCACAGAATCTTTTAAATGAAACATAAGGCGAAGTGCATTCCTATATCTGGTTCCCATTTTATAGTAAATAAAGATATTAACACTTGCGCTTACTGAATTGGCCATAATAGAAAGTGTATAGACCGTTAGGAAGGTATTTTTGTGTTGGCCAAAAACCGAAAACGATGGAAATATGGCCATGTTTAGAAACATGAGTGTATTGGGAGTATAACACAAGATGAATATAGTTGCTATGGAGGTGACCAGTCGCACCACCTTCTCTTCTTTTCTAGAATTATCTTCCCCTGCGGTCTTTCCACCAGCAGACGCCATTGATTTCCGCCATTGAGAGCTTCGTCTGAGGTAGACGACAAGGAACACAGTGCAGACGAGAACAGTGACGAAAGCGACAATCGGTTGAATTAGGCCAAGGACGATGTTTTCAATCTTTTCTTTGAGAATTAGAAACGGGGTGTCCACTACTGCCACACCCAGGACAGTGGCGTTACGTCCCGGCAGAAACTTCCACACGAATTTCCATCTCCAGTGAGCTCCGATGTAGGGCCCGATGGTTGTGATACAGATGGCCACCACAACCGCAGTGGTCGTCTTCGGAGTGACCCATTTCTTGACCTTCAAAGGTATCAAGATACACAGACACCTCTCGAAGCTGATAAATGCGGTGACCCACGCCGCGCAACGGAAGACGAGATTTGACAATCCTGAGCCGGTCAGCGGAGATATTTCCGCCGGCAGGAACGGTAACTCGGCGTCACTGAAGCCCGGGGTGACACAGAGTGTTCCCCATATGGTCATGATGGTTGAGAGTAGATCGCACAACGCCAGAGCTAACAGGCTGATGTTCGAGGTCTCATTGAAACCAAGCTTGACAAACACGGCTATGTTGATTGCGTTTGTGATCACTCCACCTATGCTAAAAACCTGTGTCAGAGCACTGATCGAAAGCAGGATGTAGTAGAGCTGAGCTCCAGTTATAAAATCGCCGCCTGTTAATGAACTTGAAACATTGTCCAGGTTCTTAGGGGGTTGGGTAACATTCAAAGTCATTGTACTTCTTTGCAAAATTTGTGTCGGCGGTGAAGATCTTTTGTCTATTTCGAAAAAATAAAAGATCATAAGTGTGTTATGTCAAAACGATAAACAAAGTAGCAACAACAGCGTAGCAAAAATATTTGTAATAGCGAAATTAAGATGATGGCTGTGACAACTACATGCTTATGCTTTCGAGCAGACAAGGATTGGGCAAAAGAGTAAGGAGTTTTGTGCAAGATGGAGATAGTTGTACCATACGTCGTTAAAGTTTCTCTCTGTTCCCACGACCCACCAGTGTCTTCACGCCACTGGGATTACCTCAAATAAAACAAAGAGGTCAGTATTATCCCAATCTATTGATAACGGGTTAAGATCAGCTTTGGGTGAGTTTTTTTTATCTACAAGACATTCTGCAATTACGTACACCCAACTGTTTTCTTTCCATTGTTCTATCATTTTGCATGGGATCCAGAATGACCAGAAATAAGCAATATTGCAAAACACGCCAAATACCACACTTAAGGTTTGACAACTTCTCAAAGGCGTTGGGCTGATATAGATAACAAGATAAATTCTCTACATACATCATATTTCACTCTTTGACATCAACATGCTCTTTTTGGGTAAACAGTTACCGGTGCACCTAGAGTGTAGAGGAAAATAAAGGTCGCCTGATTAAAAAAGTGAAAAGCAGTGATACGTTTAAACATAAAGGATAGCACGTACCAATCAATGAGAAACATAAGATAAACCTTTGGATTTTCTCGTTTAATTGAATTATTAACATATGATCCGACTGTGTCGAGATATAAGTCTGAATTGAGAATGTAAGCTCATGGTCTGCTCAACGCCTCTGTGGTGAGTTTTCTTCACAACCTCGGATGGGGATAATAGTTCAAACGCTACACAACCCCCCCACCCACCCACCAGAAGACTGGCACTGTAAAAACTAATGCTATCGCATAGGCGGCCGAATCTGAACGGCAGGGCCCGACATAGCTTGCTGATGCTTAGAGGCGGTGCTTGAGTCTGATGGATGACTGTGAGGGATGGCTCTGGCTGGAGGGCGACCACGTGGAGGAGGCTTAGCCAGTATCACCGGTTGAAATGGATCGAAAAACGCTGGCTTGGTGCGATCTACTGAGATACGCTCAGCGCGACCGCCAATGTCTATGAGGAAAGTTTTGTCCTCTGGAGTCAGAACTGCGTAAGGATCCGAATAAGGCCTCTGTAACGGCCCTTTAGTGCCATCTCGCTGGATGTATACATGTTTTGCGGCTGACAAAGATGGGGACAGGTAGGGTCTAGTAAAAGTGTGATGGGAGGCCGGACGAGGTGCATAAAGCGGGGTGTTCAGCCTGAAATTCAGCAGTAAGTCGTCCATAGATTTTGCAGATTTAGGTGGAACTAGTTCACCTAGGATTATCAAAGGCTCGCCATAAAGAAGCTCTGCTGAGGAACAACCTAAGTCTTCTTTTGGTGTGGTTCCGAGCCCGAGAGTACTCAAGGTAGTTCTTCTATCGAAGTTGGACAGGTGAGAGGAGCTTTTAAAGCTTTCTTGAGAGTACGATGAAAACGTTTGATCATCCCATTTGCCTGAGGATGATAAGCAGATGTATGATAAGTTTGATTCGGAGGCGAGCTTCTATCTCACTCCATAACGATGATGTGAACTGTGGCCCGCGATCTGACGAAATAACTCCAGGGACATCGAAACGAGCAATCCAGCCAGTAATGAGAGCATGCACACACTCGGGTGTTGTAATGCCTTTTAGAGGAATAGCTTCTGACCAGCGTGTGTTTCGGTCGATAATTGTCAGGAGATATGTGAAGCCAGGAGAAAAAAGAAAAGATCCAACAATGTCAATGTTCATGTATGAAAATCTTTTCTCAGGTACAAAAAAAATGTTCCAATGGAGCTTTTGTGTGTTTTTGTACTTTTGAAATTTGGCAGTCATGATATTCTTTCACCCATCTACTGACCTGCTTCCGCATCCCGTGCCAAACAAATTTGTCTGAGACTAGCTTGACGGTGGCTTTGACTTCTGGATGTGAAATACTATGGACGACATCGAACACTGTGCTTCTGAAATCAGGAGGTGCAATCGGAGGTGGACAATCTGTTGAAACGTAACACACAAGCTCTGGTCGTTGCTGTCTTAGGAATGTCTTCAAGGGGGACTGGAATCGGATGATAACCCCGAAATAGGTCGCTCTTCTAGAAGATGGTCTTTCCATTCAAGCGGACCGAGAAGTCATAGATTTGGCGAATGAGATACCGATGTGGCGCGGTGACATCGTTTAATCTTCTGTAGTCGCCGCATGGGCGCCAACCAACGTTTGGTTTGTATACCATATGGAGAGGAGATGCCCACGAGCTGCTTGATTTCCTAATAATGCCCATATTTTCCATCTCAGAAAACTCCTTTTTGGCTATTGTTAGCCTGTCTCGAGCAAGGCGACGAGCTCGGGCGAAGACAGGACGGTCTTAAGTTGGGATGAAGTGATATACTCCGTGTTTAACCTCCACCGTTGAAAATGTTGGTTTTATTACTAGAAGGCTCGACAAGCGCGAGGTTGGTTGGTGTAACTGTGCTAACATAGCAGGGAATGCCTGAAATTTTTTCTGCTTCTATCAGGCGTCGGTTTCCATGTCGACAAGCAAGTTATGTGTTCGTAAAAAATCAGCGCTGAGGAGCGGGCGGCCGACATCTGCTGCGATGAGCCGAGCTTGGAAATTGCTTTGACCAAAACAAAGACAAACGACGCGAGTACTATAAGTCATTATGGTAGAACCATTGGCAGCTTGTACAGTAGATCCTCTGGATCCGGTTTTCTTGACTAGTTTTAGACGCTGGAATATCAGAAACTTGAGCTCCTTAAAATATCACCTTTTAGAACTGCTGTCTGTGACAAAAAAGTTGCGTATTTTTGTGGTTCTCTGACGTTGAAATGGCTAAATATAGCGTTTTGGTATTTCCCTGCCTGTGATTATGTGTAAAACTCGATTAGTGTTTGCAGGTGCGGTCACAGCGTTGTGCTTTCGACCCAAATCTTCTGTGATACCAACAAACTGTGTTCGCCTCACCTGATTCGCTCAGGTTGCACTCTGGACTGAGTGAAGCTAGAATCCTGACTGCTTCAAGCGATAACATTCTTAAATTTCTTTTTGATGAGTTTGATAGGGGAACACGAATTTTTTGCCGTAGCTGTCGAAGAAATATCTGTTTAAAAATGAAACAGAGTTTATGGTCCCCTAAGAGGACAAGCATTGAATCCATGAGTTCTATCGCCTAACCCGCTAAGGTCTAATAGCGTATTAGCCCTTTCTGTTTCTGAAAGCCAGAAAGCCGAACATAAAAATGATTTAAGGGCCTCATATTTGTTTGTTAGAGGTGCAGAAGCGATCACTGACAAAGCTCTAGTTGCTGTTTGTGAGTCTAGAGCAGCTACAACATGAAAATATCTCGTGTCATCAGATGATAGGTTGCGTAAGGCAAACTGTGCCAACGGGCACGTCTTTCAAAAAGTTGGAAGTTTAAGTGCTACTGCCTCTATAGACATAATGAAATGAAGTGTCGGAGGCTAAAAATTAGATCTTTTAGTATCGACTATCACGTCGGGGTCACCAGTGTAGCATTTATCCAATGAATAAGAAATATAAGATAAACAATTGGGTTTTCTCGTGTAATTGAATTATTAACATATCATCCGATCTTGTCGAGATATAAGTCTGAACCGAGAATGTAAGCTCTTGGTCTCCTCAATGCCTCTGGGTGGCTTTCTTCACAACCTCAGATGTATGCATTCGTCACGGGTTAGTCTTTACTATTGTCCAAGATTCAATAGTCCAAACGCCACATTATCATATACGTTTTCCAACTGAAAAGAACAGCAACAAAATATGTGAAACTTGGCGTCAGATAATTTTACCAAGATTAGCCAACAGAGCAATAACTAGGCTAAAAAAGAAACAAAGTATCTTCAAGGTAAGTAAGTTCACAACAGATACCGGTAAAGCAACAAGACGAGATAGCTGGAAAGTCAGCTTACAACAGAGGCCAGTAAGCAGCTAGACGAGGTAGCTGGAAAGGCAACTTACAGCAGAGGCTAGTAAGCAACTAGGCAAGGTAAAGTCAACTTACAACAGAGGCCAGTAAGCAAATAGACAAGGTAGCTGGAAAGTCAGCTTACAGCAGAGGCCAGTAAGCAGCTAGACAAGGTAGCTGGAAAGTCAGCTTACAGCAGAGGCCAGTAAGCAGCTAGACGAGATAGCTGGAAAGTCAGCTTACAACAGAGGCTAGTAAGCAGCTAGTAGGTAGCTGGAAAGTCAATTTACAACAGAGGCCAGTAAGCAACTAGACAAGGTAGCTGGAAAGTCAATTTACAACAGAGGCCAGTAAGCAACTAGACAAGGTAGCTGGAAAGTCAGCTTACAACAGAGGCCAGTAAGCAGCTAGACGAGGTAGCTGGAAAGTCAATTTACAACAGAGGCCAGTAAGCAACTAGACAAGGTAGCTGGAAAGTCAGCTTACAACAGAGGCCAGTAAGCAGCTAGACAAGGTAGCTGGAAAGTCAATTTACAACAGAGGCCAGTAAGCAGCTAGACGAGATAGCTGGAAAGTCAGCTTACAACAGAGGCCAGTAAGCAGCTAGACAAGGTAGCTGGAAAGTCAACTTACAGCAGACGCTAGTAAGCAACTAGGCAAGGTAAAGTCAACTTACAACAGAGGCCAGTAAGCAACTAGACAAGGTAGCTGGAAAGTCAACTTACAGCAGAGGCCAGTAAGCAGCTAGACGAGATAGCTGGAAAGTCAGCTTACAGCAGAGGCCAGTAAGCAGCTAGACAAGGTAGCTGGAAAGTCAGCTTACAACTGAGGCCAGTAAGCAACTAGACGAGGTAGCTGGAAAGTCAGCTTACAACTGAGGCCAGTAAGCAACTAGACGAGGTAGCTTGAAAGTCAACCTTTAACAGAGGCTAGTAAGCAACTGGTCTTATAGTATCCCTATTTAAATGTTAGTGTAGAACTTTAAAACTGAATAGTAGATTAAGTCTTCATGTGTAATATTCAAGGAAAATTAAAATTAAGGTCAAGATTAGAACAAAAATGATAAAGGAAACACCTTTTTAATTGGTTTGCAAGTATTATTTATTATGCAACATAGAGATTGAAAACACCATTGAAATGGAACGATTCTGCTTCAATTCTTTGACTAGTTTCACATCTCCTGAGCTGCTTCTTCTTGCTTACATGAACAAGTGGCGTTGTATTTTAGTACAAAATATATTATGGCAATATTAAAAAATTGCTTTAAATTTAACACGTGCTTTTCAAAGGTTTTTATTAGATTGTATTGTTTAAATGAAATTAAATAACATATTTTGGAGATGCTGAGATTAAAAAAAAAGCGTTTGCATGTAATAACACAAGCTTCGTCAAAAGATTTAACCGCTTTGATATTGGTTTTACTTTTCTTTTCCGTTCGAGTTGAGAATATTCTCAATCAGAACAGAGTTCTAAACTTTAAACCTTGATAGCGAGCAGTATTTTAAAGTGCACCTGTGTTTATAACAACCATTTTCAAATACTGCTTGAAACAGAGGCGGTATGCAATCTGGCAACATCTGATTATTTCCACCGCCTTTAAATCTAAAAGCTGTTCAATTTTTGAAACGCATCATTTCACCGACTTATGGCGTGTACAAATTGCTCGGGGCGCAATCAAATGACCCAGCACATGTAACTCAGTGTATTAGTTCGCAGACTACGTCTTCAAATTGACGACAGCTGTTTACTTTAAGATTTCAAGAGCTAACTTAAACATCAGCGTCCTGTCTCCCTGAGATCTACAGGATTATTGCTAACTGTTTTTGTCTGTCAGTAGCCTGATTTTAGACAGCCGATCTAATCAAGTGATAATCAATTTTACGTTTGGTGCAGGCAAATAATGCGGCATATTCACCGCGGAGTGATATTTACCGAGCGCCAAGGGAGACAATTCTCTTGAGTGGTTGGGAGATCTAACTAACTGTGATAATTGGGATAATTTCCTCATGTTTAACACTCGAAGATGTGTTAAGTTTTTTACTTAGTTTCCTGTATTTTTTTATTTTTATAATGAAAAGTTTCTACAAAATGACCATTAAATCATTTCTGCTACAACGCAATGCAAATTTATCATTACCACCGAGCACCAGACTAATTACAGGAACAAAGAACTTGAAGATTCAGTGTCCCAGGTTCCCAATCCATCTTGATTGATTTTATCACCCGACAAGAAAGAACTCTTACACTATTGAAATCAAAGAAAAGAAGGATAAAGAGAGAAAGAAAATTTGAGTAGCTAGGCTTTCGCAAGCATCTCCCATGATTATAATGATATTATATGACAATC
>JAWDGP010005492.1:567500-575000 GCA_033675545.1 Elysia crispata | reverse complement strand
ACATCATTGCAACTACCACCTATCTCATTATATTAGCCATCCTGGACATCATTGCAACTACCACCTATCTCATTATATTAGCCATCCTGGACATCATTGCAACTACCATCTATTTCATTATATTAGCCATCCTGGACATCATTGCAACTACCACCTATCTCATTATATTAGCCATCCTGGACATCATTGCAACTACCACCTATCTCATTATATTAGCCATCCTGGACATCATTACAACTACCACCTATCTCATATCAGCCATCCTGGACATCTTTGCAACTATCACCTATCTCATTATATCAGCCATCCTGGACATCATTGCAATTACCACCTATCTCATTATATCAGCCATCTTGGATATCATTGCAACTACCACCTATCTCATTATATCAGCCATCCTGGACATCTTTGCAACTACCACCTATCTCATTATATCAGCCATCTTGGACATCATTGCAACTACCACCTATCTCATTATATCAGACATCCTGGACATCTTTGCAACTACCACCTATCTCATTATATCAGCCATCCTGGACATCTTTGCAACTACCACATATCTGATTGTACCAGCCACCCTGAACGGAAGCAGGTAAGAAGCCATGAATGAGTTTTTTTGTAATGTCCAGCACGGATTCTAATCCAGTCGGATCCTTCTGATCAAAATCCCAATCTTCTCAACCGTTTATACTAAAGCTCCAGGTTCAGCCATCCGCTACCAACATTACTTGTTCTACCATAAGCACAGCAGCTTGGCATGTGTCAGGCTCGAGGCTAGCTAAATTACAGGCCAAACCACCAAGGTGAACAAACTTTTGCATGTTTGAGTTATATTGATCTATTTCTTTTAACAATTGGGTATAGTTAGGACAGAATTGTACTCAGAACGAACTTATAATTCTGCCTGCAGCTCTACACGACAGAAAATATCTAACTGTCCTTACTCTGCCAAATAGTTCTATGGTATAGATGACTCTTACACTTACTGCAAAAATTTGTTAACTTCAGTAACTTTGCCTGTAATTTATGTAACCCCAGTCTGGCTGCATGTCAGCCGTGAAGTGACCAATCAGATATTCACAGTGGGAGAGCCCACTCAGAGTACCGCATACTGTATCTCAGAGGGGCACAGTTCGGCCAGGGCAAGTTTTGCGGCAGATGTTGAGACTGAACAAGTTTCCTTCTGGTAATCACTCACCGCTAGTAGAGACATCAAACAAGCATTCAAGCACCGTGCTACTTCTTAGCTTTGTACAGTAAGCCACTATGCACAGCTAATTAGATATGAACACAAGCTTTGACAATAAGAAATGAATGATATTAAGATACTTTTTTTAATACAAAATGTTTATTTTCCGTAAAACACATTGAAACAAAGAAACACATACAAAAAAATTTTTTATAAGGAAATGTGCAAACAGTTAGCTGTGAATGGGGTGACCATAGAAATTTGAGATAAAACATGACCTGCAGATATAAATTATTTTATGATAACCCCCCTCCCCCAAAAAAAAACAAAAACAAAAAAACCAAAACAAAAAAAAACTTAACAAACAGGAGTAACGTTATGATTAAAAAAAAAAAAAAAAAAAAGAACGTAACAAATAGGAATAACGTTATGATTAAAAAAAAAAAAGAACTTAACAAACAGGAATAACGTTATGATTAAAAAAAAAAAAGAACTTAACAAACAGGAATAACGTTATGATAAAAAAAAAATAAAAATAAAAAATAAAATGTCTCAACACAACATCGCTGGATAAAAGATAAATTAACGAATAAAAAGTTCAGGTTAAAAAAAAAAAAGAAAAAAAAAAAATTAAAATCGATGCAGTAAGAACACACATCAAAACCAATCATCAATCTGCGAATCATAAACACACACACACACACACACACACACAAAACTACCGGTGAGTTAGAGACACAATCATTACAAAACGTTTAAGCAAAAATCACAAGAGCAGCTCTTAAACTTCCAGGATTTTCTCGCAGCTTTGACTTCAGACTCTACACACTCACTCCAGCTGACCACTCTAGAAGTTATAAACAAAAAGGGCCGTTTCCAATGACTGGTTAAACATCGCATAACTCAGCTTGCCTTTTTTTCTGAACATATTAATATATTTTGTTCAAGTTACCATTATGTTGAGTGGTTTGAACAGAACCACAACACAAAATCCTTGAACACACAGCGACAATCTTGAAATCAATAACCAGCCTCTATTTCTCCTCAGAAAACTGACTAACAAATAAACAATCACTTACAATTGCGACAATAACAATAAAACAATTCTTTCTGTTTTGCCAAATAACCATGTCGTTAACGTGGAGCAGAATAAGAAGAATACGTAATTTGCGTGGATCGAAGATGAAAAGACGAGAAAGAAAAACACCATTTCCGATACAGAAATAAAAATACAACCTGATATAAACACATCAATAATAATGAATATCCGAACACACACTCCTTAACACTATATCCGCACAACACTGAGTTAAGTCGTTCATAACTTCGATAACATAGGCAAAATGAACATAAAATAATAATAACTAATTTAAAAAAAAAACATAAAGCGACGCAGACGAAACGGGAGCCAGTGTTCACCAGGATTCTCTAGGCAAGTCGAGCTGATGCTGACCTAGATTCTGACAGGGGCTTAACCTGTCAGAAAGACGCGTTTCTGATCCGGGGCGTCCAGCAGGCGGTAGGGCAGGGGAAAAAAAGGTGGGGGTGGGGTTCCACGGCTGTGGCATTCTGAGATGAACCCGACACCCTGTGTCATCATCGTCACATCCTCTCTCTCTCTCTCTCTCTCTCTCTCTCTCTCTCTCTCTCTCTCTCTCTCTCTCTCTCTCTCTCTCTCATATTGTATGTAATTTGAATAGGTAAAAAAGAAAGCAAACTCTGGAATACTTCATAATCTCCTCATAATACCGAATTAAACAAGTAAATAAAAAAAAGAAGATAAGATATAAGTCAGAGTACTGTTTGATATACATCACTTCTCTCTCTCTCTCCTCCCCACCCCATTCTCTGTGCGTCTCTCTCATTCTCTCTCTTTATCTCTCTCTAACACACACACACACACACACACACACACACTTTTTGTACTCTATATCCCTCTCTTTGACTCGTCCAACAAGTGGAGTCAGCTTGTCCAGTAACCGACGCTCTTGCCTCGGGACCAAAAGAGAAGCTGTTCCACTAGCGTCCTCCGCCCTGTCCTTGCTGGTCAGCAGACGACATAATGACCATCATGATGACCACCGGCACGATGTACATCCACTGCAGACACAAACAGAAATCAGGGACATTAGTGAAATACTCAAAATGTGTTCAAATAGAGTGTCTTTGAGGTGGTTCTAAGACGTAGGGACAACTGCCATGGAGATAATTAAATTTAGACAATTATCTATATATAGAGGAAAGTCAAATTTTCGATCGCAATGTTCCCAATAACTCCAAAATTGAGAAACTTCAAAGAGTTTGGAAAACTTTATCGTGCCGGTATACTGTCGAATCATTCAAGGGCACGTCAAATTTTTTGACATGGATTTTCGTCGCAATGTTTTCAGCGCCAACAGAACACCGAGAATCTCCTAAGTCTGTAGAACTGTTTATCATGTAGGCCTACTTGCATAAACAATATTTTATGACAGAGTGTACGTTGAATAAAAAACCAGAAACTTGGCACTTTGTTTCACTTCCTAGGTATCTAAGTTTTTAGAAACCATTTTTCCAATTGCCCGGCAAAGAGACTTCTTCCTTGTGGTTTGTTTGGGTAGAAATGGATCTACAAGCACGAGCGAAGGTGCTATTTCTCCTGTCATTACTCGAACCGGTTCTGCTCAGTTATGCTTCAGCTGTTTGCGACAGCAAGCAGCATTAGCAACTGTACTGAGAAATCTACGTGTATTGAAAATGCAATGAGGAGAAAAAAGACTGAATGAGTGCGAGAGAGAGTGAGTGAGTGAGTGAGTGAGTTTGGGGGGGGGGGGGGGGGGGGTACAGTTGCACAGTGTACTGTAGTAATGTAACCGGATTTTTCTTACAGTCTTAGAGCGAATCAGTCACCGGTAACCAGATATTGAGACAAAGTAAAAGAGACAAGGAACAGTTATAATTATGTATATCTCCGGTTTATAGAGATTCACTGTAACAATCAGAAAACATAGAGTCATAAACATTGAGCCCCCCCCCCCCCCACCCCACGTTCTAGACACACATTCCAGAAGTTCAGAGAGGACGCTCTCTGTGAGGAGGAAGAACAAATCCACCGGGCAAGGAACCTGACGAGTCTCCAGTTTCCCTGGCGACAAATGGCTGAGGGAGAGGCCACCTAGTACCTCCAGGCGGGGCGTGTGCCTTACTCAGGTTCCAACCTCGTTAGGAAGGAGACGGCGATTTCGACAGCCGACCGGGTTAAAAAACAAGAACAACAGCAACAAAAATACAGGACAAGAAGGAAAGAATAGGAGCTCAAAACTAGACTCTAGTTTGAAAGAACATTAAGTGTAGACACGGCGCCTGTACAAAACACATTGCGTGGAAAAGTGTTTAGTTCCCTGTAATTTTCTATTGGAAACACTAATCCTCATGGAGACATTTTATCAGTTCATTCTACACAACAGAGCACAAGCCTTGCTCAGCGCGATATTCCGTGACTAAAACCTAGCGGAATGGACCTCCAAACAATATCTCTAGACTTGCTATGTTAAATTCCTGGCATTCAATGATCTATGTATGACATATTCATTGCCTTAAATATCTTGCCTGACGGTAGATGGTTTGGCATAAAAACAGGCCCGACACCATAAGAACGGGCTATATCAAGCACATTGCACCAGAATTATAATTTAAAACTGTCCCAAACATCATCATCTCCCGTATTTGATTGATATGACTTCCGGATATCCGAGCCAGTGGCGCTGTTCCCCTGATATAAAGGGTATCGCTATTTTGTTTAGCTGTGATGTTTTCCAGGAGTTAGATAAAGGAAGTAAAACATGCTGGATATAGAACAGACCGAAACAGATCACAGTTACAGCAATGCCATGAGTGATGAGGTTGAGTGAGTGAGTGAGGGTGAGTTAGAGTCAGTAAGAGAGAGAGAGAGAGAGAGAGAGAGAGAGAGAGAGAGAGAGAGAGAGAGAGAGAGAGAGAGAGAGAGAGAGAGAGAGAGAGAGAGAGAGAAAGGGAAAGAGAGAGAGAGAGAAAGAGAGAGAGAAAGAAAGAGAAAGAGAGAGAGAGATGACTGTACCTGTCTCAAGCAAGGCTAACGAGTGTTTGTCACGTCCTGCAAGAGCAGAACAAATGGCGGAGCTAATGGCCTCAGCTAGCGATGAAACTTGTCAAGACACAGACATGTCTTCTCCACGGAGATAGTATCACCGGAAGTCACAGATCATGCTGCCGCGCGTGCGCCGTGGATGTAGCGCCGATGAGCTTTTAAAATACGAGTCGTTCGGGGTCAAAACAGGCTACGGCTGATAGAAAAAAATATTATTAGCGTAGGATGAAGTGTCGAAAGCATAGATGATAAGGGTCATAGCGAGGAATGTTTGAGGATGATTATCATAATGAAAGCGGACGGTTGGTTACCTGGACCTCGAAATGGAGAAGTGCCTCCCTCGCGAACCTAATATAGCTTAAATCAATGAACGCTGTAAAGGATACGGTTAGACTTTCCAAAGATGTACTTATCCAAACTTTCTGTTAGTCGTAAAACTAAAGTGGATTCCCCCCTCGCATAAAAACAGATAGAAAATGTCTCCGCATTTCGAGCCAAATAATGTCTTTGACCTGAATGTAATAGGTCAAAAAAATCCTGTTTTGATCTGTAGAAGACACCAGTCTCCCCATGTGTTCAGCTAGCTCGTGGCTGTAACATGACCTGTATCACCATCTGGATGTTCCAGACCGGACAATATCAGCCACACCAAGACCGCCAGTGACGTCACGACCACCAACTGAGCCAGAGTGGAGAGTCTTGCAGGGGTCAGACGCGGTGACACCCCGCTGCCACAGCTCCGGTTTTTATTTTCTAAAACTGACAAAGCTTCGCAATGTTTCAATGCTGGTGATTTCCTTTATCGTCCCTTGACCCCCCCCCACCCACACACACACACACCACCAACCACGGGATATTTAATTGAGAAACTGAGGCAAGCCGTCTAGCACCTGAGCCCTCTATTCCAACAGCTGGGGGGGGCGGTGGGGGGGGGGGGGCAGGTTACGCACAAATCTGATTTTGTTATTGTGTTGTTTACACGCGGCTAAGATAATCTCGATAGATAGATATATAGGAAGAGAGATAGAGAGAGATAGAGAGATATAAAGATAGATAGATAGAGAGATAGATAGAGAGATAGACAGAGATAGTTTGATAGATAGATAGAGAGATAGGCAGAGATAGTTTGATAGATAGAAAGAGAGATAGACAGAAAGACAGAGTGTGAGTGTGTGTGTGTGAGAGAGAGAGAGAGAGCGGGAGAGATAGAGTTAGTGAGAGATAGAAAGATAGGTAGACAGAGAGAGTTAGATAGATAGATGGAGATATAGACAGAGATAGTGTGATAGATAGATAGTGTGTGTGTGAGTGAGAGCGGGAGAGAGAGTGAGGGAGAGAGAGAGAGAGAGAGAGAGAGAGAGAGAGAGAGAGAGAGAGAGAGAGAGAGAGAGAGAGAGAGAGAGAGACAGACAGAGAGGGAGAGAGAGAAGGTGCTAGCTAATGATGTAACCTCACTCTAAATCTACCGATAACAAACAGATAAGTCTTCGGCGACGATCGCACGGAGATTTCGTGAGCAAAACCTGAAGTACTGCTCACCCTGTCTTAGACCCAGATATTATACACAGGATTATCATCAACAGAGTTGGTTATTTTTTTGTTTTTGGTTCTGGCGCCTCGTCCTGGGGTTCCAGATATCGATATGACAAGCTGATTTCCGTGGCAGAAGGCACGTACATCACCGAATTAATAAACAAATCAAAAAACATAATTCATCGGAAAGAATATTGTTGATCAAAGCGGGCCAGGTGTAGCGAAAATAAAATAATAATAAAAAACAAACAAACAACAACAATAACAATGCTCTATAAGTAAGTGTGAATACTCTTATGCTTACACAATTCTAGCAGAGATAGCGAGAGAGGGAGAGAGAGAGAGAGAGAGAGAGAGAGAGAGAGAGAGAGAGAGAGAGAGAGAGAGAGAGATAGGGAGAAAGAAAGTAAAAGAGAGGGAAAGAGAGACGGAGATAAAAAGCACGATAGGGACGGAGAGAGAGAGAGAGAGAGAGAGAGAGAGAGAGAGAGAGAGAGAGAGAGAGAGAGAGAGATAGAGAGAGAGGGAGGCAGAGAGAGAGAGACAGAGATAGACGGAGAAAGAAAGTAAAAGAGAAAGAGGGAGAGAGAAAGAAAAAGAGAAACGGGGATAAAAAGAAAAAAAAAGGGACGGAGAGAGAGAGAGAGAGAGAGAGAGAGAGAGAGAGAGAGAG
>JAWDGP010005492.1:492500-565000 GCA_033675545.1 Elysia crispata | reverse complement strand
AACTTTGATCTAGCATACTAGGATCTTGTTATGAAACAATTATACAAGTATCCTGCTCAGATACAACCTAGGCTACTTGTACCCTGAAGTGACAAAAGATATTGTGATCTTGTCACGACGAAGCAGACAAGGACATTCGCCCGGATCAACACTGAGATATCGGTTAGCGATATGGCTTTCATGATTGACCAACTGAATGGTTGACCACTGACCACAGAGACATCAGTCAGTGGAGCTCTGAACTCACAGCACTGCTCTCCTGAAATATCTGGCGGTGAGCTAAGGTAGTGTCTCCTCAAAAGATATCTATGTTCGGCACTTGGCTTGACAAGAAATATATCACTTGGAAGTTCGGTGACGTGGAAATAAAAAAAACAGGTCTGTAGCATGCAGATTAAGACATGCAATTTCATACTGGACGCGTCAAGAGAGAACAGCGACGAACTGGAGTTGAACAAAACCTCTATCCAACTCAGGGGGAGAGCGTTGACTCACCAGCCATCGAAACCCAACTGGTGATACAGCTTTAAGTCGACCCCATCAATGTTTACTGATACAATTAGACGAATGAGGATACCACTCTTTAAATTTCTCTTGCAATACATCGTTTCTGGTTGTTGTCTGGACATAATCAAATTCGAAGCTCGACAGTGAACTCTGGCGCCACTGGAGAAATTCATTTACCATGAAGTCAAAATAAATTGAACAAGCTAGCAAGAAAGGTCCGTTTCTAATTTTAGATCAGGGCTGAATACCCCGACTTAGTAACAACTAAATCGATATGACCCGAGACACAATGGAAGGGGAGATAGATCGAAGTGATGAATATAAATTGCGGCCCTTTCATTGGCCGATCCCACTGCGGTCCTCCAAAATCTGGGCCGGCCTCGATCGTGATAAATGTAAATGATTAGTGCGCAGGCTCCAAGGACTTCCGGGGTTGTAGTAAAACTGTTGTTGCTGCGGGGTTTCCCGCACCTGGATACACCAGTGCGACGCAGTACGGCCGCAGCGGGAAATGAAAGATCAAGATAAGAGGTCAGCGAAAACGTATGCATTTGACCTTTGATATGGTGAACTCTTGCTTGAAATAATACGGTCGACAATTTAGTTCCTATCTAGAATGTTGGCTTTTTTTTTTTTTTTTTAAAGATAATAAATTGGATAGCCTTCAAAATATAAAAAACAAATTTGTTAAAATGTGTTTTTTTAAAGGCAAATTTAAATTTTGCAGCTGAACTGCATAATGCAATAAGGGAAAAAAAAAAACACCACTTCAACCATAAGGGAAAAAAAAAAATAGGTTAGAAAAATTTAATGGGTGTTGGGTGATGAACAACCATTAATTCACACTTGACAACTACTAGGTGGCTGGTATGGTATATGACCAGCAGCTGGTGATATCTTGCCTGTCTGGCTCCACTATGGATGTTCAATGATTGACAACCACAAGATGGCTGGTATGGTATGTGACCAGCAGCTGCTGATATCTTGGCTGTCTGGCTCCACTATGGATGTTCAATGATTGACAACCACAAAATGGCTGATATGGTATGTGACCAGAAAACTGCTGCTATCTTGGCTGTCTGGCTCCACTATGGATGTTCAATGATTGACAACCACAAGATGGCTGGTATGGTATGTGACCAGCAGCTGCTGATATCTTGCCTGTCTGGCTCCACTATGGATGTTCAATGATTGACAACCACAAGATGGCTGATATGGTATGTGACCAGAAAACTGCTGATATCTTGGCTGTCTGGCTCCACTATGGATGTTCAATGATTGACAACCACAAAATGGTTGATATGGTATGTGACCAGAAAACTGCTGATATCTTGGCTGTCTGGCTCCACTATGGATGTTCAATGTTTGACAACCACAAGATGGCTGGTATGGTATGTGACCAGCAGCTGGTGATATCTTGCCTGCCTGGCTCCACCACAGATTATAGACAGGTTTGACAACCCCAACATCGCTGATTTACCGGTATGGTAAAACTAACGCCAACCATACACACAGAGGGGGTGCTGGGCGTTACACAAGATATATGTAAAAGGCATTCTGCGCTGTGATTTCACATACCACACACGCAGTGGGAAAACAAGGGATGGTGTTTAGGTTTCGGAAATTTTTAGCTCACGGGGTCACGGGGTCAATACACTGAGCGACATCGCGACACATTGCATCACCCAGTTGACTCAGTTGCTCTTATTCGTGCAAAAAGACGTATAGGGTGAAAGCAAGACAATGGGAGGAAAAGGGGGAACCCAATGACAGCACACGCCCACATGAGCCAATGAACCAGATAGGGCTTTTTTAGTTTTATTTTTAGATCTCCTGTCATAAGTATTATTTATGTATTATTTGGTATCAATCTTCACTAAAATTCGACGAAGAATGGGATTCTAAAACTTTTTTTTGTTGTCAAAATTTTTTGTCGATATTTGTTCGTCATTTTTTTTTATAGCCTGGCACAGCTTATCAGGCGCCGCACCGGGAAATATTAGGCAGAGCTTAATATTCTGACGCCTCGCTAGACTTTATACAACACACCGTCTATACCCGGGGTTCTCATGCGTTTTTCAGCGCTGGACTCGTAAAATCTGACCATGCGCCTCGCGCAACCACGGTGTGTATGGTGGACCTAACGGAGCAAGCATCTGGCGATATTTCGTTTTCCTGCTTGGCTCCACCATGGGTTTTCTATAAGGTATTAGTCAGAGTACAGGGCAAAAACTGAGCTCCGGGGATCATGAGGTGAAGCGCCTGCCTGCCTGGCTCCACCATGGGTTTTCTATAAGGTATTAGTCAGCGCACAGGGCAAAAACTGAGCTCCGGGGATCATGAGGTGAAGCGCCTGCCTGCCTGGCTCCACCATGGGTTTTCTATAAGGTATTAGTCAGAGTACAAGGCAAAAACTGAGCTCCATGAGGTGAAGCGCCTGCCTGCCTGGCTCCACCATGGGTTTTCTATAAGGTATTAGTCAGCGCACAGGGCAAAAACTGAGCTCCGGGGATCATGAGGTGAAGCGCCTGCCTGCCTGGCTCCACCATGGGTTTTCTATAAGGTGTTAGTCAGAGTACAAGGCAAAAACTGAGCTCCATGAGGTGAAGCGCCTGCCTGCCTGGCTCCACCATGGGTTTTCTATAAGGTATTAGTCAGCGCACAGGGCAAAAACTGAGCTCCGGGGATCATGAGGTGAAGCGCCTGCCTGCCTGGCTCCACCATGGGTTTTCTATAAGGTATTAGTCTGAGTACAAGACAAAAACTGAGCTCCATGAGGTGAAGCGCCTGCCTGCCTGGCTCCACCATGGGTTTTCTATAAGGTATTAGTCAGAGTACAAGGCAAAAACTGAGCTCCATGAGGTGAAGCGCCTGCCTGCCTGGCTCCACCATGGGTTTTCTATAAGGTATTAGTCTGAGTACAAGACAAAAACTGAGCTCCATGAGGTGAAGCGCCTGCCTGCCTGGCTCCACCATGGGTTTTCTATAAGGTATTAGTCAGAGTACAAGGCAAAAACTGAGCTCCATGAGGTGAAGCGCCTGCCTGCCTGGCTCCACCATGGGTTTTCTATAAGGTATTAATCAGAGTACAAGGCAAAAACTGAGCTCCATGAGGTGAAGCGCCTGCCTGCCTGGCTCCACCATGGGTTTTCTATAAGGTATTAGTCTGAGTACAAGACAAAAACTGAGCTCCATGAGGTGAAGCGCCTGCCTGCCTGGCTCCACCATGGGTTTTCTATAAGGTATTAGTCAGAGTACAAGGCAAAAACTGAGCTCCATGAGGTGAAGCGCCTGCCTGCCTGGCTCCACCATGGGTTTTCTATAAGGTATTAATCAGAGTACAAGGCAAAAACTGAGCTCCATGAGGTGAAGCGCCTGCCCCGAGATGGGGGACACTTTATGGGCAAGGTTCGAACCGAGCACTCGTGCGGACAGTGGAGAGAAGAGGGAACCGGGGGTTTGGGGGGGGGGGGGGGGTATTTAGTTTGGAGCTCATTAAGCTGCGCAGTATCAGAAGAAAACTCTTTTTATGTTCATTACAAAGTCAAAGAGCATCTCGAAGCGGGCAGGCCATATCAAACAATAAGTCAAGTGGTTTGCCCGTAACAAGCATGAACACGGCACTTGTACAAAACAACCAAAGAAGAAGAACCATTTTTAATGGGAAAAAATAAATGAACATTATAGAAAGAAACAAAACCGAGGTGATTTCATGCGTCATCAAGATAACAATTCCCCCCCTCCCCGAGAAAACAAGATTAGAACCTGATAGAACCTGTGAGCAAACCAGAGGTTTGCCAAGAGGGCCACCGTGTCCTAGCTCCGTGGTCCCCACCCTCGACATGAGCTGACTAGACTCGACTCGTGAGCGGATATCAGAGGAACTGCTGCACATGCGCAGCTCAAACCCCAATCACGACATCAAGTGGTGTGATGATAACAATCACGACAACAGTGCATGTATCACTTGACCTTTGACCCCTGACATGCATTGCCTTGCGAGCCCCTCGAATTTTCAAAACGTTTATAAATGCTCGTTTGTGGCACAAGCTAAGCAATGCTGCAAGTTTCGAAATAATGGTCGACCTCTAACATGTGTTTAACATTCTCTTGGAGTGAAATTTTGAAAATTAATAAAATAGTTCGACGATATTTTATGGTCGAGGCTAATAAATACAATATGAATAATTTTGTTGTTTTTGTAGTTTTCTTTTTTATGTACATGACTAAATGTCGTGTGCAGATCCTGGTTGTTCTTTTCACTACTACATTGCTACTTCTACTATTCTACTATTACTAGCAGCAGTAGTAGAAATGTAGCAATAGTAGCATCAGCAGCAAGAGGAAAAGTTATAGTGGCAGTAGTAGTAGTGGTAGTAGTAGTAGTAGTAGTAGTAGTAGTAGTAGTAGTAGTAGTAGTAGTAGTAGTAGTAGTAGTAGTAGTAGTAGTAGTAGTAGTAGTAGTAGTAGTAGTAGTAGTAGTAGTAGTAGTAGTAGTAGTAGTAGTAGCAGTAGCAGCAGCAGCAGCAGCAGTAGCAAAGGCAGCGGCAGTAGTAGTAATAATACCGCTGATTGTGGTAGCTCTTGTAGTATCGATGAATTAATAGTTGCAAGTAATCCAAACGGCTACAGCTGTTTAATTTCCACTCAACCGCGCATATCTTCTCTAGTAGAATGTACCTTTATTGTGTATCAATGTTAATCACCTAATAACAGCGGGGAAAGGATTGAACAGAGAACGGACCGTTGGGCGTAAAGAAATTAGAACTGTCAATGTGGAGTTTAAAACATGATGGATGTGTGATGGATGTGTAGAGATGAAGGACTCGTGACTAGAAAGGAGAAAGAAAACATTTATATTTTTTCGGCGAACGACTTAATAGTGCACGACAACAAAGGGTTAAAACGATAAAAAGGCCACCAAACAAAGGATACAGGAATAACTGGTTACTTAATCATAAGAAATAAGTAGCTTAAAAAAGTTGAAAGATAACTTAACAAATTAAAAAACAGCAACTCGATTTGTACATTTTCATTAAGAAAGGGAGGAAAAAAGAAACTGAAGAAAGAGAGAGAGAGAGAGAGAGAGAGAGAGAGAGAGAGAGAGAGAGAGAGAGAGAGAGAGAGAGAGAGAGAGAGAGAGAGAGAGAGAGACAGACAGACAGACAGACAGACAGGCACAGAGAGAAAAAGTGACCGAAAGGCAAATGGACAAGAGTGGGAAGGGGCGGGAAAAAAGGGTCAGATAAAAGTATAAATTAATTGGTGGATACAGTAACACTCATAACTTGTAGGATAGATAGACAAAGAGACGTGCTCGATACCGAGACGTGTGTTTTAAAAAAAATTAAAGAAAAACAAAAAAACACCCGCCCCTTCCCCCCCAAAAAAAAAAAACCAAAAACAACTGCCATAATTTGATTTTCGATCGTAAGAGAAAAGAAGAGAGAAACAGAGAGCGAGTTAACAGAAAGAGAGGGGAAAAGAGAGGACACAGAGAGAGGAGGTCGAAAAAGAGAACTAGAATGAGAGACTGAGAGTGAGAGTGATATAGAAAGTGAGTGAGAAATAGAGAGTGAGAGAGAAGGGGTTAGAGAGTACGAGAGAGGGAGAGAGAGAGAGAGAGAGAGAGAGAGAGAGAGAGAGAGAGAGAGAGAGAGAGAGAGAGACAAAGAGAATGAGAGAGAGCAAGAATAAGAGAAAAGGCGAGACAGAGACAGAGAGAGAGAGAGCGAAACAGAACGAGAGAGAGAGAGCGAAAGAGAAAGGGAGAGAGAGAGAGAGTGAGAGAGAGAGAGCGAAAGAGAGAGAGTGAGAGAGAGAGAGCGAAAGAGAAAGGGAGAGAGAGAGAGAGAGTGAGAGAGAGAGAGCGAAAGAGAGAGAGAGAGAGAGAGAGAGAGAGAGAGAGAGAGAGCGAAAGAGAAAGGGAGAGAGAGAAGAAGAGAGTTATGAAGACCAGAACCCAGTAGAGATGCGAGCTTACCGAAATAAACCTAATTAACGGGTCAATACATCTAACAAGTGGCGACCACTTGGTGAGGAAACCCACGCAACAAACAATTTGAGACGCCCCATTGGTCTAGGCTTTTTTAGTTTTTAATTTAGGTAAGGCAGCGAAACAAATTGCTTGATAAAAAAAGTTCTACCGCAAGGCCAAGCCTGGTATCTTATTTCGTGTGAGTGATAAACAGAGAGACGGTGTGTGAGTGTGTGTATGACAGAAATAGAGAGAGAGAGGGAGGGGGAGAGGGAGAGAGACAGAGCGAAAGAGAAAGGGAGAGAGAGAAAGAGTGACAGAGAAAGAAAGAGAGGGAGACAGAGAGAGAGAAAGAGAGCGAGAGAGACAGAGAGAACAGACAGATAGACAGAGATGTCGAGACAGAATTGGACTTACAGACTCATAATAAAAAGATAGACAAGCAGAAAAATGCATGATATGGAAATATTATTTGAGACCCACACATACACAGAGACAAGCAAGCAGACAGCCAGCCAGCGAGAAACAGAAAGAGTATGACTGTAAGACAAGAGAAAGAAATGATTTTCTTTCTTTCTTTTCTTTCATTTAAGCCATCAGCATGAAATAAATTTAAATTGATGTTCAAAACAGAGCAGCAGGTAAACTTTGAGCCATGCACATTTTGGACAGGAAGACGTTCTAGAAAAGGGATACACAAAAAATTTGGCAAATACTGAAAATTAAGGGGAAAAAATGGCGAGATAAGAGCGATAACTCTAACCGATAATGAAAATAGTTTGACGTAAACTCAGCGGTGATGGGCGATAGGACTATGCCAGTGGTGGTGGAGGAGAGTGAATTATGTCTACACGTTCTTTGATTTGGTTGAGAAAAGAGGAGATAGAATCGGCCATGGCTTAAACGGAATTAGGAACACAAAACCCAACAACAAAATACGAATAAATCAAAAAAAAGAAAAAGAACCAAAAATCACTCAAAAACAAAACAAAACAAGGAAAGGGCCGAATAAAACACAGCCAGGTTTTTCAGTGTTTTTTTTAATTTTAGCGGTTACATTACCACAGAGAGAAGAGAGGTAAGAGGAGATAACCCTCCGTTCCACGTCGGACGCCGGAAGTGAGCTACAGGTCGGATTAGGGAAGTGGGAAGTGGGAAGCGAAACAGCGAGCTGTGGCACCGCCCGGAGCGGGCGAGTCTAAACACCCCATTAGCAGGTCTCTCTAGATCTATGGGAGTGGTCTCCCCATTGATGGCGGCTACCAGCCGATTGGCCCCGCATCACGCCAAAGAGAGAGAGAGATGTGACTTCTGCTGGAGTTACGGGTGGACGAGACACACATTTCAGTCACAGTTCAGGGATGAACGTTATCCGAGGTTCTAATCGGCTTCTGCGCGTACTTCGCTCTTTGGTAGTTTAGCAAACGGTACAAAATCTAGATCTACCGCAACGGCGTATTGTTTTATAGGTGTGAATCGTGAGATGTGAAGTGTTCTTGAGGAAGTTTTTTTTATTGCCATCCGACTTTTTATTATTATTATTATTATTATTATTATTATTATTATTATTATTATTATTATTATTATTATTATTATCATCATCCTTATTATTATTATTATTATTATTATTATTATTATTATTATTATTATTATTATTATCATCATCATTGTGGTCGTCGCCGACAGTACTACTACTACTACTACTACTACTACTACTACTACTACTACTACTACGACGACGACGATGACGACGACGACTACTACTAGTACTACTATTACTACTACTACTACTACTACTACTACTACTACTACTACTACTACTACTACTACTACTACTACTACTACTACTACTACTACTACTAATATCATTACATGTAATGTAAAAGGAGGCCGATTCATTTACAATCAAAATCCAATCAACATTGTCTGAACACACCGTGATTGTGTGGACATGTCAATGTGTGCTCGGCAGTTCTCTTTAATCATCCATCTCAGCGACGAAGTTGTACCAGCATGTTATGTGAAGCATGACTGGCGCACCTTTCAGACACTGATCACATACATGCATAATTGTTGATGAATGACCGATACAGTCAGAGCAGCCAGGTTCGATATTAATGCTCCGCTCCAGTATGTCATACACTTATGGATAAACAGTCGCACGTTCCCTTTTCTGTAATTTGTTACTAAAATTAAGATCATTGTAGTGGAAATAATAAGGACGTACACAAAGTTGTTAATTTTTTTGTGCTTATTATTTTTAGATTTCATATAATATAATTTTGTAAAGCGTATATTATGAAATTTCCCCTAGGTTCAGCGAGATATCTAATTGAGTTGTGTGGTGCCGAGTTTGTGGTTGAAGCTAGATAAAAACTTTTTTTTTCATCGATAACTAAATCATGGCGCATCGCAGCACGATCTCCGCTAGTTGGCAGCTCGACTAGATATAGCCGCGGCTTTCTCAATCTAGATAGCATTATCGCCCTTGTTTCAGATTCGTGTTTGACACAGCACGGATATTTACGACCAACTTTCCCGTCAAGCAGCGATGTTCCCGGAACATAATTCCACCCTGCTACCTGGGTGGTGATTGGGGAAGAGGACCACACAAAATTCTCTCCTGATGCTCAGCTTATTCATTCCTTTATACTTTTTACTTTTATTTTCCTTAATACCAGCAGTTTGTCTTTAACGAAGCTAAAGTCGTCGATATCCTTCAGCCTTGAGGAATGACGTTGTCGGTCCAGATAAGTGCATTCGCCCAATATCCTAAAACCTTGCACCAGGTGTTTGTTGTTGACAGTCTGCACGGTGGACCGTAACAAGCGGCGGAATAAAATAGGATGGGGAAGAAAGAGACTTCCATAGATAACTGTCCATCTACTGTAACAGTGAACGAACTCTGGTTAATATCGCGAGGCGTGTGGGCTGCAAATAGTTATTTGGCGTTTTAAGATACCATCAACACGAAAAAAAAAAAAAAACCAAGAAAAAAAGACAAAAGCATAATAAACCGCAGACTGATGCTGTGGCATTCACAACAACAGCGACTGAAATTGGAACTAAAGCGACTGTTTTCTGCTACTGGAGCTAAATGCAGCGATAAAGCAATAAACTTCCCAGGCACCCGGGGAGATAATTTGATGTTGTTATTTTACTACTGTTATCGGGCATCTTGTATCGCAATTATGGTCGTCACGGCATTTGGATCATTTTTTTTTTTCAGTAACAGATAACACAAACCAATTGTAGCTGGAGGAGTGGAGTTGGAAAGTTCCTAGTCGTATACGCGTGTGGTTTACTGATAAATATAGCGCTGGAACGTTAAGGGGGCGAAGCTGAGTGGATACAGGGCGAGATTGTGCGGTTTTTAATTAATCCTTGACAAAGTCAGGTGACCGAGCGCTACATGCGACACAGATGATTTTATGTAGCTCAAATGGGCTACATTTTGTATACTGCTGATTTCATATCATCAATACTTTGAAAAAATCGAGTGTAAATGTGCGCCTAGCTGAAACGTTAACATGAGAAATCCGATGGTCTAAGTAACAGCAAAGGGATAATACACAGTGCTAGCAGTGCTAGTGTTGATACTGTTGTAATTCGTTGACTCCAATGAACATATCAAGTTTGAAAATGAAAGCACCATTTTCATAATCTTGTAATGTAGGTTTTGAAAATGATTTAATGTAATAAACTCTTTGATTCCTAGCCTAGAGATGGGAGGCACAAAAAGTGTGTGTGTGAGGAGCGTGGGTGGGGTGGGGTGGGGAACAGAAGCCCATTGTGTGAGTTGCCCTCTACTGCAATGTCCGGGGCGGACAAAACAAACTGATTTCGCTCTCGGAGTGGACAATCGATAGCCCCATACGATGGTCAGGATTAATGGGTCACGGTACTTTTCGAAATATCCAGTTTTAAATTTCAATTTCATTTTTACTAATTTTAATCATTTTGATATTTCTTGTTAATCTTATTCTTTTTGTTTTTGTTTTTCTGTTTGAGACAATACAAAACCGGACACAAATCTTTCTTTTTTTATGCAGTCTCAAAAACACACCTCTGTTTCCTATTCTCTCTCAGAAAACTGGTTTATGCGGTGTTTTATATTGAGGATGCTTCTGTTTCGTCAAGTTCTAGACAATATTTTCAAACTAAGAATCTGGCGCTTATCTTGCGAACTCGTAAAGGAGAGATCACATCAAAATAGAAACAAAATTAACAGAAAACAAAGCGAAACAAAAAACGTTGCATTATATAGTAATCCCCAATCTCCAAGCAGTTTGGTTTTTTTTTCCCTTAAACGATACACGCTTAAAGTTATGCAAGTACCGAATGTGAGGTGTGATGAATTCTCCAATGTTATCAGCAAGCTTGTTCATTATGATAGCAAGTGCGCTTTGGATCTCTTGTTGTTTTGAGGTGGCATGCAGTATTCCGTGTGCTTTCTCGTGTTCTTACAACTTTCAGATAAAAATATGATTCAATTTAGATAAAAGCAGTGTGCAGGTGATGTGTAGTTTTCCTTGACAAATCTCTCTCATTCACTTTTCCTTACAGCTCCTCACACGACAAGAATCAGAGCAAGTCTATGTATGAGACAAGAGAGACATTATTTTGGCCAGTCTTTCCTCTACAAGCCAGACCGGTATTTCAACTTAGGAAACGAACCGTGTTAAGAATATAATTTCTAGTTGATGTGTAGGCGACGTGACAATGGCTGTGCCTGTGTTGTTAAGGACGTGACCGTGTTTTTCCCATAACGAGAGAGGGAGAGAGAGAGAGAGAGAGAGAGAGAGAGAGAGAGAGAGAGAGAGAGAGAGAGAGAGAGAGAGAGAGAGAGAGAGAGAGAGAGAGAGAGAGAGAGAGAGAGAGAGAGAGATCTTTAGAGACAAACCCAACAGAAGAATCCATCGGACTCTGCCTCAATCAGCAATGTCAGTATCAGCGTCTTGGGGAGGTTTCGCCTTGCTGTCCACCTGTGCGTGTGTCCACGCCAACACACTGCCCGTGTGGCCTGACCCTAGCGGGCTAGAGGAGTACACCCAGGTGCCTCAACAGGCCAGCTACTGGCCTTACACCTGGGACCCTCACAGAGATGGGCCCTCACAGAGCCCATATCCTCACACACCAGTCGGGCTGGTCTATTCCAGCCTCAGGCCTGGCGGCGTCACGGAACCGACTCCATTAGTCTCCGCGAGAGGCCGGAAACTCCAGGCACCCGACGTGTCTTTCAATGCGAGCGGAGCTCCACAGAGGGCGGGCGCCTACCTGACCTACTACTCTGAGGGGTCAGCGAGAGGTCACCGGGGGCGGAAACAGAGTCAGGTCGGTTCCGGTGTAGAGCTGGACATCTCCCATCTCAACTCGAGCAGTTACAGCACTACATGGGCGCCGGAGTTGGACTCGAAACCCGGCCGAGGAAGGACACTTAGAGGCCACCATCGAAGACAGATAGCTAGCAAGCAGGCACGGAACAAGGCAAGTATTCCTCAAAATAACTATATTAGCGATGGGATTTAAAGAAAAAAAATAATTGAAAAGAATTGCCGCACATGTATAAAATAGGATTACGGATGCAAGTCTCTGAGAAAATTAGACAAAAAAAAAAAAAAAAAAAAAAAAAAAAAAAAAAAACAACTTAGCGTTCCCCACCCTGTAAAAGGCCGTTTGTTCCTCTTCTGTGTCCATCCTCATAAGCAAATCCTCTTCTTCTCACCCATTTTATCTATTTCCAACGCTATTTTCAGAAGTACAATTTCTGTACGAGAGACACTAATTCCCCCATGAGCGCACCGTATAACACTACAAACATTTAAATATCTCCCACTAATTGAAAGCTCGCGAATTCGCAGGACTGAAAGTTTAAATCAATACCCATGTATTAACCCTTTGCCGTTTAAACCGGCCAAATCCGGCCTAAAATGGAAGCGAGACTCCTGTTTAACCCGGCCAAAAGCGGCCGTGCTATACATATCTGGCTACGGGTTAAGCCGGCCAAATACGGCCTTGACGTTTCTCTTTGTTTGAGGGTTCTATTTTGGACGAAAGCTGGGGTAAATCCTATCTAAAAATAGAAAATTGCAACATTCTAATTATAGTTGAATAGCTTCGACCCAGAATAACACGGGATTCCCTGACATAGAAAGCACGGGGAAGCCCTAACACTCAGTCTTGCAACGTTTGTTCTGACTAGCTCTACACATAGCTTTTCTTGTTCTGACTTTGTGACGTTCATTATCTTTGATTGACCATGGACACTCCAGATAGCGACACTGAGCTAGACTTTGAGTCTAATATTGATACCAGCCCCGATCCTTAATTGAAAGAGTATAACTAAGTTGGGCCGAAAATATATAGAGTCTAGATCTAGGTCTAGATTCTAGATCTAGATCTAGATCTAGACTCCAGTTCCAGAGAATATAGAATCTTGGCTATATATTAAGTCCGGGGGAATGTACTGCTTGGACAACTTATGATATAGGAGAAATAAAACAAAGTAAAACTAGTTAAAAAGTTAATTTTAAATTATAAACGAGAGATCGGTTCGATGTTTCATGTTGCTACAGTTGTATACCGATCTTTGCCTCTGTTCACATCCCAATTCTGCTCCTACATAGCCTAGCTTAGTTTCGCTCACTTAGAAATGTGAAGAAGACAAAAACGAATCTTAGATTCTACATCTAGATCTAAATCTAGATAGATATGAATAGATGGAAGATCAAGAATATTTTGCTTTGCATGCAAAGCGTCTTCACTATGATGATGGAAGCTAGATTTATATATTTCGCGTATGACATTTTCAGTTTCGTGAGCTAGTGTCCTAAAAAAGTTATGCTTTGTTAAAAAAAAAAGCAGGTTGATCTGATGTTTATAATGTGTGTGAATAAGATTTAGAATTTTTTTTTTATCTTTTAGCTTCTGCTCAGTGCTATCTCTTATGAAATTTATTTTGTAGGCCTAGGCTGTTTAGTGTGTTAGGTTTATGAAAGTTATGTTTTGGATTATGAAAACAAAGTCTAAGAAAAGTAAGTTGGACTGTTCCCTTTTTATTGACAATGTCTATGTCTTTTTTTCCTCTTGAATTTGTGTCACTTTGTACAGTCAACTTATTTTTTTTTTTTTTTTTTTTTTTTGGGGGGGGGTTGTTTATTCTAGTGAATCTGTATGCAAGGGATTCAAATGAAAATGAAGAAAAATGATAAAAAATAATACTAAAACGTACTGAAAACTCTTCAAAACCAGTTTCATTATAAAGCACATTCAATTGTTTGCAAGTTATCAAAATTTCATAGCTTTAATATCCATATGGGCCTAACTACAGCTTATTTTCTAGAACCCCCCTGTAGAGCCCTCATCTGACCAAAAAAATATAAACAAACAAGGGTGTCCCTGTTACCAGGAAGCTGAACCTAACATTCAAAATGGCCGCCGCCTAATATAAACAGCAAAGGGTTAATAAATTTAACAGAAAATTATTGTACTCACCATTATAATATTAATGCTGATTTGAAGACAACATTATTGGTGTAAATTGTTATAGTCAAAGAGTTCTCTAATGGCGGTGCCAATGGAAATTGTAAACCATAATAGCTTTTAACTCTTGACATAGCTACATACAACTGACCATGAGTGAAAACTGACGGTGGAAGATAAATTCCAACTTTTATCAAAGTTTGACCCTGTAACTTGTCTATAGTCATGGCAAAGGACGATTTTATTGGAAACTCTCTCCTAGTGAGTGTGAATGGGAGATGACAGTCTTTTATTGTTGTTAGTGCAATGTGTGGAAAGAATACAATGTGTCCAGCATGAATGCACCTGTAATTATTTTGGCTTGAATGACTCTTCTTCCTAGTGTAGTGTTTAATCAGAAGGCGTGGGCCGTTGAGGAGTCCTTGAGATGGATTCAAATTTCGTAAAAGCATCACTGGTGTGTTGACTTTTAGTTTTTTTTTAGTTGATGTGGAAGTAGGCCGGTTGGGTTTTGATTATTGAGGAATTCAGTGGGATAGAGATTTTGATCTGCATCTCCTCTTGCTATTGAGTCTGCACTGTTGTAGGTGTGTTCAGTAGCAGATGTTAATTTTTGTATCATTTTGTCATTGATGTGGTCTACATTTTCATGCGTTGTTGTTAAAATTGCTCTTTGGGACAGGTATTCTTCTTTAGTGTAACTTTCATTGAAGTCATTGTAAACTAAGGTGATGAGGGCTTCTGTATCAGGTTGGCAAAGCTCAGTTGGAATTTGTATTGCCATCTCTCCAATATCGTTGTGAACTTCTTCTGTGCCATTGCCTATACGTAATAACCACTGTTGGAATTGCCCATCGTTCCCAACCCTCATATTTTGACGTAGGTGGATAATTTTGATGTAGTCCCATAGGTAGGATTTATTGAGTGTGACAATCAATATATCAGCTTGTCTTCCTTTCGGAACAACAGGTAATATCTACCTGAAATCTCCTCCAAGGACAACAACTTTGCCCCCAAACGGTTTTGAACAAACGGTTAAATCTGACATCGAACGGCTCACGCATTCAAAAACCTTTCGTTTCATCATAGGTGCCTCATCCAAGATAATCAAAGATGTTTCAATGATTTTTTTGGGCAGATTTATAGATCTAAAGCTGGGTCTACGTTGTGGAGATCTAGAGCTACGTCTGTTTTCTCTATCTGGATCAGATCTAGATCCAGTTTGCCGTAGATCTAGATCTAGATTTCGATCAGTATCAATAGATATGGATGGTTGATCGATCAAGTGTTGTTTGTGGTGGTGTAGTTGGAGGGTTTTGATTTTGATTGTTTCTGCGTATCTGGATCGTCTAAAACGACGTCTATTTTTCTCACTTGCCATCGTAATATCGATCTATCTCCCACAATTAATCATAATTATCACTCAGACTGATGTGGTCTTATCACTGGTTGACCTAGGCTATGCGGGAGAGGTAGATCTAGATCTAAATTGAAGAAAAAGTAATGTCAAAGGTGCAATTTTGATCTATTGACACAAAACATTGCTTTTTAAAAAGTGGGAGTCATGTCCCTTATGTTTTGTTATTTTAAAGTGACTGTGTAAGTCTGTGGTGATGGACAACGATCAATGTGTAAGTCTGTAGTGATGGGCAACGATCAAACTTTTTAGAATTACCGCTATCTAGTGAAGTTGATGGCCATTGCGGGAGGCGTACATTGAAGAACAAACAATATCAAAGGTCTAATTTTTATTTAATGGCAACAAAACATTGCTTTTTAAAAAGTGGGGGTCATGTCCCTAATCTGATGTATAGTATTTCATAAAAAAACTATTTTGTAATTTTTAAGTGTCTGAATAAGTCTGTGGAGATAGGCAAAAATTCGAGGAGGGGAGCACACAGTGAGCACTAAATTTTTTTTTTTTTTATCTAAGTAGAGATTTTTGTTCGTTATGATCTCACTAGGTTCACAACTCTGAATCTTTAAAAACTGTATTGTATATCTTTGTTATCGTAATTCTATAGAATTGAACGATTTCATAAATGACAAATAGGTTGCAATTAACATCACTAAACATTTCTTACTCTATTCAAACTGCATTCAAAATTTTTGGAACCAATGTTCAATCGAGGCATACAATATCTAGACTAAAAGGTGTTCGGCAAAAAGAAGACTATAGATCTGGAATATAAACAGACATACAGTCAAGATTGAACCTCAAGCAAACTATATAGAGTTAAAATCTCATCATTAAAAACTATGCAGATTCAATAGTGAATTTGATAGAATCTCTGTAGAGTCCAAATTAAATCTGGTATAAACTATGTAGAGTCAAAATTAAATCTGGTATAAACTATGTAGAGTCAAGCTGCGGTGCTTGAAATACATGTAGATCGATTGTTTGATTTTGTAGAAGTCGGTGAAAGTAAAAAAAAACAAAAAAAAAAAAACAAGGACAGGTGGGTCTTCGGTGCCCTTGTAAGAACAATACCACACGGAGCGTGCTTATTTAGCGGGAGAGAGACAGGTGAAAAGAGAAGAAAAAAGAGAGATCAAGAGATAGATAGAAGGGAGAGCTGAGAGAGAGAAGGAGGAAGAGATAGATAAAGATAGGGATAGAGAGAGGTTGGATAGGAGAGAGAGAGAGAAGAGATGGTGAGAGAGAAAGAGGAAGAGAGAGAGAGAGTAAGAAATAGAGAGAGGGAGGAAGAAAGAGGAGAGAGGAAGACAGAATGGAAAGATAGGTAGAGAAGAGAGGAAGACGGAGGAAGAGAGAGATAGAGAAGGAAGGAAAACCAGGGAGGGCGAGAACAGCTTGAGAAAGTGACAATTTCGAGACCATCTGGAGAGGAATGATCATGGTCACTGCATACTTCGTCGTTGAAAATCCCAGATTGACCTATTAGTACCGCCATATGCATGTTTATTGCTGAAAATGAGAAAAAAAAAAAATGGTTCACGGAAAAATGCGCCCTTAGATTTAGCCAAAGAAAAAAACAAAGAAATTTCTAGTATTACTGCTCTATAGAAAATAGACAGACATAGACAGAAAACTAAGACCATTTCATTTAAGATTAAGAACGACGGGGTCGGAACTTGACATTCCCGAACATAAAGTTACCACCGTCCCAGCCGGATGGACCTATGTTTGACAAATGAGATCTTCAATCTAGTTTTAAAATGGGTTAGGACAGCTGGTGAATCTTAAATAAAATAGTAAATAATAAAATACTGATCACAACAATACAACAACAGCAACAACAATAATAATAATAATAGTAGTAGTAGTAGTAGTAGTAGTAGTAGTAGTAGTAGTAGTAGTAGTAGTAGTAGTAGTAGTAGTAGTAGTAGTAGTAATAATAATAATAATAATAATAATAATAATAATAATAATAATAATGATGATGATGATGATGATGATGATGATGATGATGATGATGATGATGATGATGATGACGATGATGATAACAACAAAAATTACAATTAAAAAAGCATTGGTTCTTTCTAAAGGAAAAAAAAACAACAACAGTTCTTATATAACCATTTCCGGACCGACTTTTATATGCACTGAATATTCGAGAAACAATAATATCAACGATTAAAGGCACAAAGAGCCTAAGTCCTGTGTTCACACACCTGAAGATCAACCTCTACCGCTCAGAGAGACATGTAACAAATCAAACCAACAACTAACTAAATAAATAAACAACTCCATCAGAAAATTAATCAATCACTGAGACAATCTCCCTCCTCCCCCCCCCCCCACCCCCTGCCAGGTGTCCATCATCGTCGGCCTGGTGCTCATCCCCTTCTTCTCCCTGTTCGGCTCTGTCGGGAACATCATGAGCCTGCGCGTCCTGAGCCGTATGCGCATGCGTAACGTGATCAACCTGGTGCTGGCGGCCCTGGCTGTGTCCGACCTGCTGTTCCTGCTCAACGCGCTGTTCTTCTCGTTCCTCAAGCTGTACAGGCTCAGGGATCCGGTGGCTGGTGGTAACCTCAGGTCTGTCCGTCTGTCTGTCTGTTTGTCTGTCTGTGTGTTCACTATCTCACTGTGTCCAACCTGCTGTTCCTGCTCAACGCGCTGTTCTTCTCGTTCCTCAAGCTGTACAGGCTCAGGGATCCGGTGGCTGGTGGTAACCTCAGGTCTGTCTGTCTGTCTGTCTGTTTGTCTGTCTGTGTGTTCACTATCTCACTGTGTCCGACCTGTTGTTCCTGCTCAACGCGCTGTTCTTCTCGTTCCTCAAGCTGTACAGGCTCAGGGATCCGGTGGCTGGTGGTAACCTCAGGTCTGTCTGTCTGTCTGTCTGTTTGTCTGTCTGTGTGTTCACTATCTCACTGTGTCCAACCTGCTGTTCCTGCTCAACGCGCTGTTCTTCTCGTTCCTCAAGCTGTACAGGCTCAGGGATCCGGTGGCTGGTGGTAACCTCAGGTCTGTCTGTCTGTCTGTTTGTCTGTCTGTGTGTTCACTATCTCACTGTGTCCGACCTGCTGTTCCTGCTCAACGCGCTGTTCTTCTCGTTCCTCAAGCTGTACAGGCTCAGGGATCCGGTGGCTGGTGGTAACCTCAGGTCTGTCTGTCTGTCTGTCTGTCTGTGTGTTCACTATCTCACTGTGTCCGACCTGTTGTTCCTGCTCAACGCGCTGTTCTTCTCGTTCCTCAAGCTGTACAGGCTCAGGGATCCGGTGGCTGGTGGTAACCTCAGGTCTGTCTGTCTGTCTGTCTGTCTGTCTGTGTGTTCACTATCTCACTGTGTCCGACCTGTTGTTCCTGCTCAACGCGCTGTTCTTCTCGTTCCTCAAGCTGTACAGGCTCAGGGATCCGGTGGCTGGTGGTAACCTCAGGTCTGTCTGTCTGTCTGTCTGTTTGTCTGTCTGTGTGTTCACTATCTCACTGTGTCCGACCTGCTGTTCCTGCTCAACGCGCTGTTCTTCTCGTTCCTCAAGCTGTACAGGCTCAGGGATCCGGTGGCTGGTGGTAACCTCAGGTCTGTCTGTCTGTCTGTCTGTCTGTTTGTGTGTTCACTATCTCACTGTGTCCGACCTGCTGTTCCTGCTCAACGCGCTGTTCTTCTCGTTCCTCAAGCTGTACAGGCTCAGGGATCCGGTGGCTGGTGGTAACCTCAGGTCTGTCTGTCTGTCTGTCTGTGTGTTCACTATCTCACTGTGTCCGACCTGTTGTTCCTGCTCAACGCGCTGTTCTTCTCGTTCCTCAAGCTGTACAGGCTCAGGGATCCGGTGGCTGGTGGTAACCTCAGGTCTGTCTGTCTGTCTGTCTGTGTGTTCACTATCTCACTGTGTCCGACCTGTTGTTCCTGCTCAACGCGCTGTTCTTCTCGTTCCTCAAGCTGTACAGGCTCAGGGATCCGGTGGCTGGTGGTAACCTCAGGTCTGTCTGTCTGTCTGTCTGTGTGTTCACTATCTCACTGTGTCCGACCTGTTGTTCCTGCTCAACGCGCTGTTCTTCTCGTTCCTCAAGCTGTACAGGCTCAGGGATCCGGTGGCTGGTGGTAACCTCAGGTCTGTCTGTCTGTCTGTCTGTCTGTCTGTGTGTTCACTATCTCACTGTGTCCGACCTGTTGTTCCTGCTCAACGCGCTGTTCTTCTCGTTCCTCAAGCTGTACAGGCTCAGGGATCCGGTGGCTGGTGGTAACCTCAGGTCTGTCTGTCTGTCTGTCTGTGTGTTCACTATCTCACTGTGTCCGACCTGCTGTTCCTGCTCAACGCGCTGTTCTTCTCGTTCCTCAAGCTGTACAGGCTCAGGGATCCGGTGGCTGGTGGTAACCTCAGGTCTGTCTGTCTGTCTGTCTGTCTGTTTGTCTGTCTGTGTGTTCACTATCTCACTGTGTCCGACCTGCTGTTCCTGCTCAACGCGCTGTTCTTCTCGTTCCTCAAGCTGTACAGGCTCAGGGATCCGGTGGCTGGTGGTAACCTCAGGTCTGTCTGTCTGTCTGTCTGTCTGTCTGTCTGTTTGTTCACTATGACACTGTCCGGGGTGAGCAGATTCGTTTATCTCACCCTTCTTTTCTATCTCTCGGTCGATCTGCCTGTCTATGTCTCCTTCCTCCCTCTCTCTATCTTCTCTCCCTGTATGATTCTCCTTCTCTCTCTCTCTCTCTTCCTCCCTCTCCAAAATATACTCATAGCAAGGCAGTATAAGATCTATAAGCACATCGAACAAACGCCGATTGGGCGTGATCAAGAAAAACTGAACGTCTTCAAACTCTACCACACTGCACTGACACTAGCTATCAAGGGTTTGGTAAAAGAATGAATTCTAAAGGAGGGAAACAAAAAAAAAAAACAACAAAAAAACAAAACAAGTATTTTTAGTTGACCTGGCATATCTCAGCATAACATGTAGCCAGTTAACCACACAACATAAATTGAAAAAAAAAATTCACTTTTGCTAGTGATGTTGGTCGGGAGCTTGATTAAATAAAACAGTGGAAGTACTTTTCTGTACCCATACAACAATTACATCTTTTTCTCCCTTCTCCCCAGAGCAGTAACGTTTCCCTTCCTGGGCGCGTACAGCAGTGTGGTCACAGCCCGCATCACCACTGGGCTGACCATCATGCTCAGCGTTGAGCGGCTTGTGGCTGTCTACTTCCCCATGAAGGCCCGCGTCATGTGCAGCCGGACCGTGACGCTGGCAGGCATCCTGCTCATCTACCTGGTCACGGGCCTCATGTTTGCGCCCTTCATGCTCAAGTACCGCGCCGACCGGCGCACAAACCTCGACAACGGCACCGTGTACGTCGTGGTGCGCACCTCCCTAGGAAACGACCCCCGGTTTTTCCCGGTGTACGGCCCCATCCTGAACACTCTGTTCCGGTTTCTCCCGCTGGCGCTACTGATGCTAGTGAACGTGCTGATCGCCGTGGCCATACGGCGCACTTGGCGCCTGCGGCAGACGATATCCTCCTCGTCCAGCTCCTACAGGATTCGAGGGGGAGGCGGGGCAGGTGCTAGTGCTGCTGCTGTGACGAATGTTAATGGCTCTGGAGGAGGAGGAGGAGGAGGAGGGAGAGGTAGTGACAGCGGCAGGGGTAGTGTAGAATACACAAGGCACACGTTGCGCAATTCATCCTACGAACAGAGACGGATCACCCTGATGCTGCTGGCGGTGTCCCTCGTATCGCTAGTGTGCATCATGCCTGGGGCCATCCACTCCATCATGATGCATGCCTGGGAGCCCGCGTACTCCAAGCTCGGAGCCCAGAGCAACCTGTATGTCATCATGGGCAACGTGAGCTACTGGCTCGAGACGGTCAACTCGTCCGTGAACTTCATCATCTACATGGCGTTCAGCGCAAAGTTCAAGACCACCTACCAGAGGATGTTCTGCTGCCGGGGCGAGGACAGCGGCTACCGAGGGTCGGCCCGCTCGGTCGTCCACTTCACGAACCGGGCACCGCACAAAAGTGTCCTCGGGGAGAGACGGCGGGCGGGCACGTGGCTCGGTTCCAGTTCCTCCAGCAATGGGGAGTGCAACAGAGAGCGCTACCCACTGCGCCAGTGGCCCAGGTGAGGGGCACCGGAAGCGAGTCCTGACACGTGACACCGATACTAACTAACTAGCACAGCGGGCGGGCACTTGGCTCGGTTTCAGCTCCTCCAGCAATGGGGAGTGCAACAGAGAGCGCTACCCACTGCGCCAGTGGCCCAGGTGAGGGGCACCGGAAGCGAGTCCTGACACGTGACACCGATACTAACTAACTAGCACAGCGGGCGGGCACTTGGCTCGGTTTCAGTTCCTCCAGCAATGGGGAGTGCAACAGAGAGAGAGAGCGCTACCCACTGCGCCAGTGGCCCTGGCGAGGAGCACCGGATGCGAGTCCTGTCACGTGATACCGATACTAACTAACTAGCACAGCGGAGTACATTTGCAACACGTTGCCTGAACCACCTGGTTTATCTTCCTGTAGCCGCTCACCGACAGATGTTCGGCGCACATTACAAGATGCTGACCACAGTGGTCTTTACATGAGAAAATTATGAGCATCACACATACAAAAATATAACTCACGTGTCCGGCCTAACTCGTGCGTGTTTTGAGGAATTCTTGAGAACTCGAACCAAAACATCTTTTAGATCCTCTGAACTTAAACAGTGTTACGTTTCACAATAGAAACACTTACAATGTTCTTTTTTTTTTCTTTTTAAAACATACCAGGCAAAACCAGAATTTGTGAATACTTCATGTTCCTAAGATTGTGTCTCGTTACTGTAGAAGCGCCTTATAATCCCGCTTACAAAAATGTTTTGTTGTGCATAAAATCTAAGGTTAAAATGCCCGAGAGAAGAGATAGATCTATGGTTGAATGGAAATTATCTGCTTTAGTTTTCCTTCATGTAACGCTGATCTTCAGAACGAGCTTTAAGCGATCAAAAATGGTTACATCGGCAAGCAACCATCGCCCAGTAAGCCCTGATCAATCAACAGAAGGATCAACATCCGTTACCGTTAAAAACTAACCATCGTTAAAAAGCTGATATCACTGCAGAGTACAAACAGGAGCTCATCCTTCCACATCTTTATAGATAAGAACAAAATATGATTGTGTAAAGAGCTGTAAGAAAGATTGATTCAACAGTCTCGATGGGTTAGACAGGGTACGAACCTTCAGTCTGTTGGCGAGAGAGCCCGATTGCTAATAACGAGACAATGACGCCACAAGGTCATAGCAGTACATGAATGCATATATATATATATATATATATATATATATATATACATACATACATACATACATACATACATACATACATACATATATATATATTATATATATATCAGATAAGAATCGCCTAATTTCGCCAACCAATTGGAAGAACACTGCCTAAATCCAAGCAAAAAAGTAGTTACAGAAAATGCGTACAGATATTATAAGCCATTAGTCTTTACAATGTATACTACCATATAAATTCAGACCCGAAAACCCAGGTCATTTCCAAACACGTCTCTGTCAAAAAGAATTGTTTCAAACAATAAAGCGTAATTGTACAGTATGTTATGAGGTTTGAATTCTCTAGACCAGAAGTTCGCCAAGTCACCGAGACGAGGCTTCGCCGGTCCATAAGTTTTACCCGTTCAACAATCCATGAGGATTTCCCTGGATATCGACTTTGTGTGTACGCTTAACATACAGACTGAGATATCGCGTCTTCAACCTTTCACCCAATGATTCACGTAACTAACCCGCGACACAGATTGCCTAGCAACAACCAATAGTTTTCAGGCGTTAGTGGCTACTTCCGGCCACACCCATTGATCACAAAACCTTTATGGAATGCTGTTCTACGTAACAGTAAGGCGTTGGACAACAAACGCCATTGTTTCCTTAGAACGTATGCCGGGACTTCCGCTATTATGGGTTGCGGGGGATCAAGAACAAGATCATTGGTTTGTTTGCTGTAATGGTGGATAGGGCTGCAGTAGGGAAAGAGTTAAAATAGCTTTCTTTCCACCTGTAAATTAATCAGGTTTCTTTCACTTTGGACAGTACTGTATTGAGAGATTGAAGAAAAGAGCTCACCACGATCTGATTAAAAAAAAAATGTTTGATGAGAACACGTGATAAAAAGAGGATTTTCCGCCTTCAATGATCGCTAGAAGCATTTGCGTCAGTCCATGCATCTTTTTCTTTGTTGCTGCCACGCAGCAAAATAATTTATGAATTAAAATGCGAAACACGTAATAAATATAACGTTTTCTTGCTTCTTGAAAAAAAATTAAATTGCATCTACCAAATAAAAAAAAATTGGCAAAGATAGATTGTGATCTAGACATAAACTTTTCTTGGCCGTAGCATTCCTGGCAACATTCGCCCCCCCCCCCACATGGCGGTGTGCTCGGCTCAAAGATAATATTTCTCAGACCTGTCTGTTTTGATGAACTTGTCCTTATCTGCCTTAATCTCAATTTATTCATGATGCCATTCAGCCAGTATCAGAATATGTTTGCCTTAATCTTAATACATTCATGTTGCCATTCAGCCAACATCAAAACATGTTTGCACTCAATTGTACCGTCTCTCTCTCTCTCTCTCTCTCTCTCTCTCTCTCTCTCTCTCTCTCTCTCTCTCTCTCTCTCTCTCTCTCTCGCATGTGCTTGTGCACGCCTTCTGTCTGTATCTCTTCCTCTGACTCTCTCTCTCTCTCTCTGTCTCCCGTCTCTATGTCTCTCTCAGTCCGTCTGTCTGTCTCTGTCTCTCTCTCTTTCCCCTTGTCTCTCTCAACCAGACGTGATTTAAACATCTTCATTCCAGCTGTTACTTTTTTTTTTTTTTATAATGATTTGTTGTTGTAGTAACCATCATATTTATATTATTTTGCCTTCTCAAGATGACCATCTTACCACAGAAATCTGGGATCGAACCCACCCGAACTGCTCGCAAGACGTTACCCCAATATGTCTGGTCTTGCCCTAAAACACATCAATTTCTGTATTATGTCCGTTTGATTGTCGAGACCAGTGACGAGTGAGCAGTCAAACTCACCGACTCACTCTTGCCAACATTTATCGTGGAGACTTTTTATTCAGGCAGCCTACAAAGATATTGTCAGAGGCTATACATTTTAAAATGTAAAACCAACCTGCAAATCTGTTTTGCCAAGGAACCATTATTCTTTTTAAGGTGACGAGAAGTAAGAAAACATTTTTTTTAAGGTTTAAAGTCAAACACCTTCAAATATAATTATACCGCCGAATGAACACCAGATTGAAGAGATTCCTAACACCGCTCTAAAACACTTGGGGCAATCCAGCTTCAGACCGTAACCGGATCTCAGATTCGGGTATTGAGTCTGTACCGTACCCAGTTCTACCCGGCCCGCCAACGGTTAGGGCGGAACCCGCCATGTTTGAAAGTTTTTGACGGGCGCCTAATCACTATATGTTGCCATACGCCATCCCCCAACCTCCACAACCACCATACACGTTGGTAATTATGGAGTAATCAAATTATGAATAATGTTGTCGGTAATCATAACGCCATATTTACTGATGTATATAAATTACGTAAAATAAAGTTTTGTAATACTCATCGATGAAAAAAGAGCTGTTACACTTTCTGTGAGGAACTTGAGAGATGGCGTGTTTGTGTCAGAAGGTTGAGGGGCGTGTTTTCAGTGAGGAAGCTAATGAATGGGTTTTCCTGTGAGAGATAAGTGTTTTCAGTGAGGAAGCTAATGAATGGAGTTTTCCTGTGAGAGATAAGTGTTTTCAGTGAGGAAGCTAATGAATGGAGTTTTACTGTGAGAGATAAGTGTTTTCAGTGAGGAAGCTAATGAATGGAGTTTTTCTGTGAGAGATGAGTGTTTTCAGTGAGGAAGCTAATGAATGGAGTTTTTCTGTGAGAGATAAGTGTTTTCAGTGAGGAAGCTAATGAATGGAGTTTTCCTGTGAGAGATAAGTGTTTTCAGTGAGGAAGCTAATGAATGGGTTTTCCTGTGAGAGATAAGTGTTTTCAGTGAGGAAGCTAATGAATGGAGTTTTCCTGTGAGAGATAAGTGTTTTCAGTGAGGAAGCTAATGAATGGAGTTTTCCTGTGAGAGATGAGTGTTTTCAGTGAGGAAGCTAATGAATGAGTTTTTCTGTGAGAGATAAATGTTTTCAGTGAGGAAGCTAATGAATGGAGTTTTTCTGTAAGAGATGAGCGCTTTTAGTGAGGAAGCTAATGAATGGAGTTTTCAGTGAGAGATTTCGGTATAATACATTTTCTTGCATTAAAAAAAAAGACCTAATCAGAGTGTTTTATTTTTTTGTTGTTTATATTTTTTTTTGTGTGAAATGCCATGGTCGCAAGCCAGTGCTAAGCCATCTCTTTCTCTATCTCTCTGTCTCTTTATCAACGCTGCCGATGACACCTTGCCGGCTGGATTAACCAACTCGCTAGATCTGCATTTACACCTACAGCCTGAAGATAAGTAATATTACCCAAAACTCAGTCCTGGCTTCAGACGTATCTGTTTTGAAAACAAACCTCAAACAGATTGTGGCTCAAACTTTCTCAGTTGACAAAAACTTAAGCCTAGATTGAACATTGATTCTGAAAAAGGTAAAAATCGGACGAAAAGGTGATCAAGCAAAACTTATTTAAAAATATTACCATGACCATATCGATATAAAGTGTGATAACGATATATTCTAAAGTTTTTGGAGAACAAAGACGCAACATCTTGCATAACTTGGAAGTTTCATGGTCGTTTTATTAGAGCTGGTTAGAAATTACTCACTGCATCCTGTCCGAAAATCTAGGCCAAGTGAAAAAAAAAAAAACAGGTGCAAATTCCACCATCCCCAGTTAGCACTTGCCAACTGACCTACCGAAACAGGACTAGACCTTTGAGTCACCTGGTCCATAGGTCTCAGGTAACCAGAAACCAGTTTTTAGCTCGGGTTCGCAGGTATGCAAGAGCGTTCGGTGGAGGGTCACGTGACGGTCACCGGAAGCGTTCAGAATTTAAGCTTAACCCTTTGGTGGAAGGGTCAAGGTGCGGAAAGTGCCACGATGTCAAGTCTCCTTAACAACGTTTAGTTACCGATTCTAAACAATCTCCGATCTATCGTCCCCATCAGGGAAAAAAGTACCCGAAATGGCTTGGAAAGTGGTACACGGCCACGGGCAATCTGGGTCTTTAGGGGTGTCAATCCTTTTGTGGGTGTGACACACTAAATTCTTATTGAGGGAACAGTTGCTACGGTTCAGGGGTGTCAAGCCTGCTGTGGGTGTGACACATAACTTGAGGGAACAGTTGCCACGGTTCAGGGGTGTCAAGCCTGCTGTGGGTGTGACACATAACTTGAGGGAACAGTTGCCACGGTTCAGGGGTGTCAAGCCTGCTGTGGGTGTGACACATAACTTGAGGGAACAGTTGCCACGGTTCAGGGGTATCAAGCCTGCTGTGGGTGTGACACATAACTTGAGGGAACAGTTGCCACGGTTCAGGGGTGTCAATTACGTTGTGGGTGTGTCACACTATTTTAGGGAATATTTGCTGCGGATCAGAGAGGATAAAGCACCACTCTTATCATTTACAGTTTGTTTAGAACCACTGGTTACGTCACTTTCATCTCCATGGTTATTAAATAGAAGCATTAGAAGACAATAGCCACACCTGGTTACAAGTTATATTTCTGGCAGGTAACATTCATGGAGAGGACTGCACGTGAATGTGAGTCGAAACAAGCAGTTTATCTAGGTCCAGGTCTAGGTAAGACATCTCTTTCCGAAGATCTAGTTTTACACCTGACCACAAAACATGAATAAAACGCCTTCACTTCCGGAAAACGCAGTTGATTTGAATATCGAATTGGCTATAACATCTAGGACTATAATTATCTCAACACCTCCGCCCAATAATTGCCGTTACACCAGGTGCCGTTAACTCTTCTGTTCAGGGACACAGTCAAATAAACAGATGGCAAAATCTATTTTTTTTTTTTACGGCCAAACCATGTTTCCGTTACTATTGAGGTCCGGTTAAGCACGAATTCAGCCAGTCTTAGTTCAGGCGAAATAAAATCTTTTTAAACGGTTCTCTTTTTTTCTGTTATTAACTCACAAACACCAAATCCGAGGATGTGATAAATTTCCTTGCGTCTCATCCGGTGACAAAAATATCTCGCCTTCAAATGCATTCTTTAAAGACTCAAAAAAAAAAAAAAAAAAAAAAAAAAAGGGGGATTTTCAGACCTAGCCATTGCAAAATACAGACTAACGCATAATTCACAGTAGAGCAGTGGTTCTTAACCTGGGTTCGATCGTGCCCTTGGAGTTCGGTGGGTCAATCTCAGAGGTTCGGCAGAGCCACTAAAAAAATATCTACGTTTTGAATTTGAAAAAAAAAAATCATATTTTATTTTTACACCAAAGAGGAGTTCGGTGAATCCGCATATGAAACTGGTGGGGTTCGGTACCTCCAACAAGGTCAAGATCCGCTGCATTAGAGAGAGAGAGAGACAGTGTACACACGGTACCGCTTGGATGAAACGGCCAGTGCTTCATCACAAAGATGGACGGAAGGATTTCATTTGAAGAGTCAAGCTCTTTGACCTACGCGTTTCTTTCTTTCTTTCTTCTTCTTCTTCTTCTGTTGTTTTGTTCTACCTCTCCTATTTCCATCTCCCTCCCTTCCTCTCTCTCTCTCTCTCTCTCTCTCTCTGCCCTCCCCACCCCCTTGAATCTCTTCTGCCTCTGTTTTTACACATACACATTTTTGGTTTTTATTTTTAGCTTCTATGCAAATGAAAGCTTTGACGCCCTAGAAAACTGCGTTTGTTCATTCTAATCGTGCACTTAATGGATGCTATCTGAATGAGAAAACGTCGAAAGAGATAAGACTAAGTGGGGTTGAGGGAGAGAGAGAGAGAGAGAAAGAGTGGGGGAGAGAAAGAGAAAGAGAGCGAGAGAGAGAGAGAGAGAGAGAGAGAGAGAGAGAGAGAGAGAGAGAGAGAGAGAGAGAGAGAGAGAGAGAGAGAGAGAGAGAGAGAGAGAGAGAGAAAGAGAGAGAGACGGACAGACATTGAACGATTCCGGGAAGGAACGACCCTGGATAAACAGAAACAAAGGAGGAGAGGAAACATTGTAGACCCGCACTCAAACCTATATGATGTGTGATGCCGAGCTCACCGTCAAATGTTTTTCCCGTACTCAAACCTATATGATATTGTAATGCCGAGCTCACCGTCAAATGTTTTTCCCGTACTCAAACCTATATGATGTTGTAATGCTGAGCTCACCGTCAAATGTTTTTCCTGTACTCAAACCTATATGATGTTGTAATGCCGAGCTCACTGTCAAATATTTTTCCTGTACTCAAACCTATATAATGCTGTGATGCCGAGCTCACCGCCAAATGTTTTTCCTGTACTCAAACCTATATGATGTTGTAATGCCGAGCTCACTGTCAAATATTTTTCCTGTACTCAAACCTATATAATGCTGTGATGCCGAGCTCACCGCCAAATGTTTTTCCTGTACTCAAACCTATATGATGTTGTAATGCCGAGCTCACCGCCAAATGTTTTTCCCGTACTCAAACCTATATGATGTTGTAATGCTGAGCTCACCGCCAAATGTTTTTCCCGTACTCAAACCTATATGATGTTGTGATGCCGAGCTCACCGTCAATTGCCTTTAATGGAAGATAAAAGCCGGAAGTTTGCCTCGTTCTAGCCGGGGTGATTTTAGGCCAACCTGTTTGATCATTGGGCTGAACTGTAAAAGCTTTCATTGAACATTATTTGTGAATGGGCGCGGAGCCATCGCTAAACCAATAACCAGTGGTAATGGTCGAGAACACAAGTTCTCAGTTCAGCCAGAATCAATCTCAATCTCTCCCTCTCGGACTTCAACTCCGTCTGCCTCTCCCTCTTCATCCCGGTGTGCCTCTCGCTCTTTCTCTCTATCTCCGTCTGCCTCTAGCTCTTTCTCTTTGCTACTGCCTGTTTCTTTGTTCTCCTCTCTCTCTCTCTCTCTCTCTCTCTCTCTCTCTCTCTCTCTCTCTCTCTGCTCTTTCTCTCCATATCCCCCCCCCCCCTTTCTCTCTACTCTTTCTCTCAATACCCCTTCCCCCCCCTCCTTTTCTCTAAATATCCTCCCTCTCTCTCTTTGTCCTCTCTGTCTCTGTATCTCTCTTTCAAGAGAAAATCGGAGATCCCGGGCAATCACAGAGGATGTATATTGCTGCTGAAAATTTATTTACTCTTTTATTCATTCACTCACTTTGATTTATCGAAGCCTCAACCGATCAGACGCCAATGACGTGCAGACCAATACGTCTGCTAGCTGCGCATAGAGATAATGAGTGTATGTGTGTCTGTGGGTGTGTGTGTCGGGTGGGAATGAGGAAGTTTTTAACGAACCAATCTACCATTCCACTCAGAACCAGGAAGTGAGTTAATGGTTACGTAATATCCGGTGATTGATTCCACTAGATCACTACCCATGCGCGTGTTATGAAAAACGCCACCTAGAGATATCAAGGCAGAAGTCATCAAGTCATATCCGGGTTAAATGCAATTCCAACAGGATGCAACGATCCATCTAGAACTATCCTGCGCCAAGAGCCTGAAAAGTAATCGTTTTGCAGCGCTTGGTCCGGTTAATTGACAGGTTTTACCTAAAGTACTTTGTTTTGAAATTTTTCTTCTCTTTTTTTTTCTTCTTCATACCTTTAGTAAAAATACTACAAATGTTCTTATTGTTGCACTGCTGTTGCGGCTGCTGCAGCTTCTACTACTACTACTACTACTACTACTACTACTACTACTACTACTACTACTACTACCACTACTACTACTACTGCTGCTACTACTACTACTACTGCTGCTACTACTACTACTACTGCTGCTACTACTACTACTACTACTACTACTACTACTACTACTTCTACTGCTGCTACTACTACTACTACTACTGCTACTGCTACTGCTACTGCTACTACTACTACTACTACTACTACTACTACTACTACTACTACTACTACTACTACTACATGTTCTACTTCTATCACTATGATGATTTTATGCCTGGTTTCGAACAAAACAAAGAATACTGAAGGACCGGTACGGAAACTATCGAGTCAAGACGTGACAACAATCAGGTGAGACAAGATCACAGAGTGCAGAGTCAATAATAGAAGAGATGAGAAAGCTGAGTGAGAGATGGAAACACGGAGACACATGTCAATTATCCTCTGGAGAACGGGTTCAGGTTCTCTACATGCCACGGTATTGGTCGGATGTTCCAATCTACTGCCAAGACTAACGGCCAAAAAAAAAAAGATTAAAAAGATTTAAAAAAAAATGCTTGACACACAAGCTATTTATAACAGCAGATCCCTGAAATTTGGTGACATGTGAGTAGAATTTGAGTTTGTTCGGAATGACTGGGCTGTATTTATTACTGTTTTCACGGCCAACTCATACCTCGCAAAATTATACAAATAATTAATGTGACCACCACCCCGAAAATCCAGTTAAAGTTAAATTAACCAAAAAAAAAAAAAAAAAAATTCTAAAAAGTAAAGCCAAAAAAAAAAAAAGAAAAAAAACCCCCGGATTAAACAAAAAGTCTGATAGTACGGGAACGTTTTAATGGCTTTATTTTTTGTTGCCAGTAGCTCAAATAGAAAAACCTCACCCTGACTGGTTTTTCTTTTCTCATTTCTCTTCCGAATTTGAGTTTCAAATATATTTTCTCATCTGTTTGATCTACAATATCCGCTTTCAAGCATACTGAGACTGATTCTAAAACCATGACTTAACCAAACTTTTCCATACAGGAAAAGAGCAAACAACTGGGTTTTTTTTTTTCTAGCTTCAATTAACAGAATTTGGTCTGTGCAGTTTGATAAAATTTCAAATTCATTAAAGAAAAAACATTGTGTAACACGAGTTTTCTCCACCTGCTAGCATAGTCCAACACGAGGTGTGGCGAGGGATTGGTCCACACTCAGCTGCTGGACAGTGGTCACAGCCAGCAAACAGGACGTGCCTCGCTGCAGCTGCTGGACAGTGGTCACAGCCAGCAAACAGGACGTGCCTCGCTGCAGCTGCTGGACAGTGGTCACAGCCAGCAAACAGGACGTGCCTCGCTGCAGCTGCTGGACAGTGGTCACAGCCAGCAAACAGGACGTGCCTCGCTGCAGCTGCTGGACAGTGGTCACAGCCAGCAAACAGGACGTGCCTCGCTGCAGCTGCTGGACAGTGGTCACAGCCAGCAAACAGGACGTGCCTCGCTGCAGCTGCTGGACAGTGGTCACAGCCAGCAAACAGGACGTGCCTCGCTGCAGCTGCACGGACATGACAGCAAAGGTTACAGCGAGAAATTTCGAAAATTCTCACATTCTCCCTGACCATCCTCCTGATTCCAAAGAAATAACAGGATCCTGTTTAATTTACACCAATGTTACATCACTGCCAGAATCAGTTCAAACCGAAGATAAAAAAAAACAGTTGAAAAGAGAGAATTCAATTTTCCGCCAACATGTGAGGTCTAGATGTAGTACTTTACACATGCGGGTAGCACAAACTTTTAGAAATCTAGGTCTTGTATATTTTCGATTTATTTTTCAACAAAGACATTTTCCAGTCTTTGGTTCTCTAAAGTTGATCTGAACAGAGTTTTCAGTGGATTTGATCTGCCTTCCTTTGATTCTTCACAATAAAAAGTGAAAAGACGAACAAAATTTCTGAATAAAGGAGAGCTAAAAGCGGACCAAACAAAAGACAGAAAAAGGCTTACATGTTTGTGCTGACAACTTTGTCAACGGCAGAAATTCAAAATGAGGAAGAAAAAACAAAGTAATGAAACACCAGATTCCAAAACAAATCATTACCTATCACATACTTCTTTTTTTATGTAGTCTAAATAAAAAAATTAATAACAAAGGCCTGTAATCACATTTGTTAATGAGCTACAGAGCTGTAAAAGAAAAGACAAGAAAAGAAAAAAATTATAGAAAACGGAAACAGTATCCCACTGAGTGCTAAAACTCTTGTATAAATGGGAAAGGACACATATTATAGTAAAAGTGTCTTGCAGTACTTACATATTTAGCAAGAAATGATCGATTATCTCCGTCTTGGTTTTTAATTTTTTCCTGCTCATCTCGCTTCATCTTCTCGATATAAGTCTGCGTGTCCGGCCTGAGAAAACATGACAAATCTCTTCAAAATGAGGAATCCGAAACACAGAAATGTCAACAACGCAAACAAGAGCTTTCAGCGTAGACAAATTTCTTTTGAGGTTTTAAACATTTGATACATATATTTTATATATTGTGTACTTTTGAAAATATGTTCTTCTTAAAAGCTTATCAAATGCATTAAATTGACAAAAAATTGTAAAGCTATGAGAAAAAAAACAGGCAGTGGTCACACTTGAGGCATCACTTACTAAAATAAGTACAGCAATGAGTGTTCCACCACATGAAGAGCCTAAAAAACAGAATCTTTGACTTTTGCATCCAAGAAAATCGACTTTGAAAGGCAGCTGCATCCTTTCGGTAAGATTGAAGTGTGACCTTTTCAGCAAGTTTTTTCCCCTGACGCTGGTTGTTTTACTTCAGTACTCCTTCAGTTATCAAATGCCTGAGATTCTAACGTAACGTAACGTAACGTAACAAGTGAAAAGTCTGGCCAGGCCGCCAGTGGTTACAAGAGGGAGCAGATCAGTACGCCCACAAGAGTTATCCCCTCCTCAGGTTTGCAAAAGATGTTTCAGTTTCAGCAGACGCAGCAACAAACGTTTCTGAGATTTCTGAAATGTTTTTTCTCCTTAAACGCTTCAGGTACAGCAGATTTCCCTGTTTATTGATAAGTGTATTGTATTTATTGTCCTATTTATAAAGTAGGAAAGCCAGGCCATGCAGTTCTCTAGTAAAGCAACATCAACATCATAGAAACAACTCACTAGGGTCTTTTTGACTAGCATGTACTTCAAGGAGGGGAATTTACGTACATTTTCTTTTTTCTTAGGGTGTTCCAACTTGTCTATCTTGGTAGTTTTAACTTTACAAAAAACCACTAGCAATGACATTATCACTTTTCTGACAACAGATCTTTGATTGGTATAGGCAATCTAGAACAGGGTGATCCGGCATCTGAAAAGATGAGACTCCACCCTGACCCATTGATGGAGTGGAGGTTAAACTTACAAAAGATGAGACTCCACCCTGACCCATTGATGGAGTGGAGGTTAAACTTACAAAAGATGAGACTCCACCCTGACCCATTGATGGAGTGGAGGTTAAACTTACAAAAGATGAGACTCCACCCTGACCCATTGATGGAGTGGAGGTTAATCTTACAAAAGATGAGACTCCACCCTGACCCATTGATGGAGTGGAGGTTAATCTTACAAAAGATGAGACTCCACCCTGACCCATTGATGGAGTGAAGGTTAAACTTACAAAAGATGAGACTCCACCCTGACCCATTGATGGAGTGGAGGTTAATCTTACAAAAGATGAGACTCCACCCTGACCCATTGATGGAGTGAAGGTTAAACTTACAAAAGATGAGACTCCACCCTGACCCATTGATGGAGTGGAGGTTAATCTTACAAAAGATGAGACTCCACCCTGACCCATTGATGGAGTGGAGGTTAATCTTACAAAAGCTGAGACTCCACCCTGACCCATTGATGGAGTGGAGGTTAATCTTACAAAAGATGAGACTCCACCCTGACCCATTGATGGAGTGGAGGTTAATCTTACAAAAGCTGAGACTCCACCCTGACCCATTGATGGAGTGGAGGTTAATCTTACAAAAGCTGAGACTCCACCCTGACCCATTGATGGAGTGGAGGTTAATCTTACAAAAGCTGAGACTCCACCCTGACCCATTGATGGAGTGGAGGTTAATCTTACAAAAGATGAGACTCCACCCTGACCCATTGATGGAGTGGAGGTTAAACTTACAAAAGATGAGACTCCACCCTGACCCATTGATGGAGTGGAGGTTAATCTTACAAAAGATGAGACTCCACCCTGACCCATTGATGGAGTGGAGGTTAAACTTACAAAAGATGAGACTCCACCCTGACCCATTGATGGAGTGGAGGTTAATCTTACAAAAGATGAGACTCCACCCTGACCCATTGATGGAGTGGAGGTTAAACTTACAAAAGATGAGACTCCACCCTGACCCATTGATGGAGTGGAGGTTAAACTTACAAAAGATGAGACTCCACCCTGACCCATTGATGGAGTGGAGGTTAATCTTACAAAAGATGAGACTCCACCCTGACCCATTGATGGAGTGGAGGTTAATCTTACAAAAGATGAGACTCCACCCTGACCCATTGATGGAGTGGAGGTTAATCTTACAAAAGATGAGACTCCACCCTGACCCATTGATGGAGTGGAGGTTAATCTTACAAAAGATGAGACTCCACCCTGACCCATTGATGGAGTGGAGGTTAATCTTACAAAAGATGAGACTCCAACCTCACCCATTGATGGAGTGGAGGTTAATCTTACAAAAGATGAGACTCCACCCTGACCCATTGATGGAGTGGAGGTTAATCTTACAAAAGATGAGACTCCACCCTGACCCATTGATGGAGTGGAGGTTAAACTTACAAAAGATGAGACTCCAACCTCACCCATTGATGGAGTGGAGGTTAAACTTACAAAAGATGAGACTCCAACCTCACCCATTGATGGAGTGGAGGTTAATCTTACAAAAGATGAGACTCCACCCTGACCCATTGATGGAGTGGAGGTTAAACTTACAAAAGATGAGACTCCACCCTGACCCATTGATGGAGTGGAGGTTAATCTTACAAAAGATGAGACTCCACCCTGACCCATTGATGGAGTGGAGGTTAATCTTACAAAAGCTGGTCCCTGCGGATGAGACTCCACCCTGACCCATTGATGGAGTGGAGGTTAATCTTACAAAAGATGGTCCCTGCGGATGAGACTCCACCCTGACCCATTGATGGAGTGGAGGTTAATCTTACAAAAGATGAGACTCCACCCTGACCCATTGATGGAGTGGAGGTTAATCTTACAAAAGCTGGTCCCTGCGGATGATAGGACAGGAATTCTAACCTTGCAACCACTGGTGCTCTTTATACATGAACAATACGTAATACAAATTTTCTTTCATTTTAAATTGATTTGTTACTTGCTTTAAATCATTTCTTCCTCTAATACAGTTTTTTTTCATTCACTTTTCAAGGAAAAACATCCCAAAGTTCATCGTATGCTTACTACATATCCTATTACTGCTTCTCATAACTGGGACCTCCAGGCACCCACTGAGGACTTTACTTAGGATAAGCATTGTAGTGAATTCTTGATCCATACCAAGAAATAAACATGTTTGAAAAACTCGAAAAGCAGTTTATCTGAAGAATCTGTTTGCCCAGTGATTTTGGATCATGAATGAGTGGAACTAGAATATAAACGCCACATGCAGAGAGTGTTGAGTGGAATGTGCTTGTTTGTGATCATATTAAATTTTGACCATTTACGGCACAGTCAATTTCAGCTTGGACGAAGTCAAATAACATTTTTTTCCTTTCACTGGTATCTTCAAACTTGTTTCAGTTATTGGGAGTTTGCCACTTGTGTAAAAGAAACTTTGATGAGAAATTTGCAAACAAGGGAAGGTATGCAGAGCTAATTCAAAATTGGAAAAAAACAAAACTTACTGCCCTTAGCACCTTTTTTTTTTTTGGACCACCTGAGCAAGATCACATTCAGCTTCTCTTTCTTTTTCTCCAGCCTCTATTCTCAATATGCACAAGTCTGTTGATAATTTTCAGTTCTGTTCCATCAATGAAGGCAGGTTTGTATAGTGCTGCATGTTTGGTATATCATAACTTCTGAGACAGCCTTGTTTTTTAGACCCCCATGATTTTCCTCGTTTGATGATACACTAGAACTTAAAGTGACCAATATATAATAATAGAGAAAAAAAAGAAGCATTTTGACACTTTTTATATCACTTTAATCATCACTGCAACCTTCTGTGATATTAATCACACCCTCCCACCTCCCCCTTAATTGGGGCGAGATAGAGGTGAAAAGGTGAGAAGCAATTCTCAATCTCTGCTACACCACTAACTTCTACTGTTTGCAAAAAAAAAAGGTGATCAAAATCAAGGACTCTTAATTACAATGATAGGCTTCAAAAACAATTTTCAGGCTAAAAGATGTAAAAAAAAAAACTGTTAAAAAAATACCTGTTTGAAGACATTCAAAGACTCTGAAAAATAATATTTTTGCATATTGAAGAGTATCATTGTCTCCTTTTTATACCTCACTCTAGGCCTACAATACGACCTGGTGTGTTAACCAAACAAGATGATACCCTTATAGTCTAGATCTGTCACAGTAATACTGGGAACAACACGACTTAGTGTGTTAATCAAACTATGTGATAGCCAGATAGTCTAGATCTATCACAGCAAAACTGGGAACAACACGACTTAGTGTGTTAATCAAATTATATGATAACCAGACAGTATAGATCTATCACAGCAAAACTAGGAACAACACGACTTAGTGTGTTAATCAAACTATGTCATCACCAGATAGTCTAGATCTATCACAACAAAACTGGGAACAACTTGACTTAGTGTGTTAATCAAACTATGTGATAACCAGATAGTCTAGTTCTATCACAACAAAACTGGGAAAGGGGATGGCTAGCATGCACAAAGAGGAGAATAAGGTAAGCAGTACAGTACACAGTACCAGAATGCCATCTTCAAGTCTCGCCATCTCATCAAGGTTCTGGTCATGTAGAGAATGTAATTTGGCATTAAAAATGTTTTTCTCGTTTGTAGCGGAACTAAAGAAGTCTATAGCAGTTGAACAACACTAATAACTTACGTTGGTCCAGAAACAGTAGTGTAAACCTCGACAGATGTCTTCCAGGCTGTCAAGTTGGCATAAGGTACATCAACACCAGAGCAAGCTGGCACTATTGCTCGGATGCTAACACCTAGCACTTCCCCAGATTGGTCGAAGTTCACTGTGATTTCATCATGCAGACCAGACTCAACTATTGCGCACTGTAGACATGAGGAAAAAAATTAAAGACTTAGGAATAAGCACTGACCCACCTTTATGAGAATAAGCATGTTCATTTCGTGAGACATTTTTTAAAAGATCTCTAACATCTGAATATGTCAATTCAAATTTGCAAAATGATTTATGTGAAAAGATGTCTGGACCAATAAATATGAAACTTTCCAATTTTTAATCATTTACATACATATTTTAGTGCTATGTTGAAGAAGAAAGGTAATTCCTAGTGGTCATTTCCAAATTTTGAATTTTCTCAAAGTTTGCAGTCTTCAGCTTATAAAAACATTCAAATGCTAACAATTTCCAGTGAAACAAACAGTATTTCTTTATAATAATATGGCATATATCCTGCTTGAAATTAACAGCATTATTATACTTACAGCTCGAGTTGCAGAGGAGACGAATGCTGGGATGTCACCAGAGCCGTCTTTCAGAGGAATACGAACACGATACAATCCATCATGTTTGGCGAGTTCCTGTTCGAGGGGAAAAAACATGGGCATGAATTTCTTTTATTTTTCTCACAGATTTGGAGTTTTGAAAAACAATTTTAAATAGAGATATCATTATGTCTATTTAATTAGAGGATGGTAGTAACTGATAAAAATCAACTTATTCATAACGAGTCATAAAAATTTACATCTAATTTTATGAATCAAACTATTAGATAAATTAATTTAAAACCCAAAGTTATCTGAAGAGATTATGTACAAGCAATTTGAATCCAATGGAAATAGGCAGATCAGATAAGACTTTTTCCACACTGCATTTTTCTAAGGTTATAAGTAATGAAAATATTAAAAAAAAAGTTATTGAAAAAAAATCACATATCTGTAAAAAAGATATTGATCTTTTGATGATGAATTTGTTACTTTTTATTTTACTTTCCAGCATCTGACTTGGAGCTGATTGCAAAAAAGATTAATCTAAACTTTTTCTTCCTTTTCTATGTTAAATTTTGTCCATCATTTCTAAGATCTTCGAATCATCGATGTATTTGAAAACATATAAGAGGCATGACAGTCATGAAAGTTTAAAGAAAAAATACAAAATATCATCAAGGAGAGGGAAAATGCAGCACCTTCAATCGACTGATGAATTTCCTTTTAATCTTGTAAAAGAGTTTTGAAATGATTGTAATTTTATTAACTTGGACTTGGAGAATGATGCAAGCAGCTTAACAAAGATAAAAAGTGATTAGGAACAAAAAAATTTATTGTAAAAGCAAAAAGTCCTGCAAAAGAAAAACCTTCACTCTTAAGACTAGATTTATTAAAAACATTTTCCCACATACTTTCAAGGAGTCGATTTCCTCTTCTGACAGGGAAGAAGCTGGAGTGAACTGAGCTTTGTTGCCTTTCAAAGATTGGATTACAACTGTCCCTCTTCTGGTAAACTCAGATTTGCCTAAGGATGGAAAAAGAAGGGTTTAAATTGACAAACATTCCTTTTCTTTTCTTCAATTTGACGACATTTGAGACCATTTACAGACAAGTCAATTTGGTGGCCTTCCTTTAGTATTCATAAACTATATTGCATTATTTCTTTATTTTATTATTTTAAAACCTTTTCTTTTTCTGTTTTATTTAATCATATATTCCACAGAGATGGGTGGCAGATGCAGAGTGAGAACGTCTATACATAGTGGCTGCTAATTTAGAAAACTTCGGTGCTGGTTATGTCTGGCAGAATCTAATTTGTTTTTAAACACAGATACACATGAATTTAAAGCTGGATGGGAAAATTATACATAGGTCCTTTGTTTTTATTTAAAAGCTTTTAAAGTATGAAAGTAAAGAAGTACTTCAATGGCTTTATGTTTTGATACATGGCACCAACAAGTCAAGATTTGAAATCTACAGCAAGAATAAACAGGTTTATGATCTGATATGTTCTCAAGATATTGTGCTTTCAGTTTTCAGTACATCTGCTGCATTTTTTTTTTATTTATTTATTAGGCAATGGTTTAAGCAGATCACTTAAGAAAGTCATATGGATGGTTGTAGCCTTCATCAATGAAATAGAAATGATCATTTCTCCTCTACATCCCTTGAAAACCAGGCACTATGACATGCAGAAAATTTGGACCTTAATAATTTTAATACCTGGATGAAAACAGTAAATGGGAAAAAAATAATTGTGCATTAACATAGGCTATTAAATTTCATTTTTGAGACCAAGGTAAAGGCTTGTCGTAATTCTGTTTTGTTGCTTGTTGCCAAAGGGTGCATGTGTTGATGCTTACTGATGATTCGTTTTCAAAATTTGAATTTTGTTGCTAAATTATTTACTTTTGAATTATTTCTGATAAAAGCTATATCAATAATTTTTTATATCAAAAGAACTTTTCCTGCTCTTGCATTCTTTTGTCTGAAAGTCAAACCTGACAGGAAGAATTGCTAATAATGACTTTACTAATGCTATCTAATTTTTAGGATTTTCTCCAGTCATCAATTTTGATAAATTGCTCAAGACAATCGTTTAAATTACACAAATACAGAAAAAAAAGAACTAGATCTAGACTAAAGTACTGTTGTTTACCTGAGGAAAAAGAGTGCTCGAGACTGAGAGTTCGTGATCCTTCAAATTCATCATCAAGCTGCAGATTACAGAACAGAAACCAAGAGTGTAAGACAATAGCAAAATGTAATTTTTTTTTTATTATTTAGTTAGTAAATCTGAGATTATAAAAATGTAGAAAAAAGAAAAGTGCTCGTGGTTTAAAAAAAAAATTGTACCTTAACATAGGCCTACCTTAAAAAATCTAGATCTACCTAAATCCTGATTTTGATTTGCTAGATCTATCTAGATTTATGTCTGCATCTATAGTAGAAGAAGTATGAGCCTAAATCTAAATCAGTCTAGAAATGCTATCAGATTTACAGCTTTGCCTGAATCTTATAAAACAAACAAAAAAAACCCCATGAAATTATCAAATAAACAACAACATGTCATTGATTGATGATTGATCATTTGATGACACACCTATCTCCTTTTTTTTTTTTTCTCGATTGGTATAACTTTAGCGAAGGATTCTCACGTTATAAGTGGCAAAGAAATTTTGAGAATAATCCACATCCAGTTTTGCAAATCCAACAACTTACCACAACACCTGCTGTGAATACACAGTTCAGGCAAATGAGCCAGCTGATGCTTGATGACATGATGGACGTCGCCATTTTTTTCTTAATCAATAGTAATCTCCCCATCTCTTTGAGGTTTTAATGGGAAACGGTTATTCGGTCGATTGAATCGATGAACAGAGCAGTGGATGATTGTTACATTACAATTCGGAACTTACCCATAGTTGGTGGCTGGTTATGAAAATTACAATAATAAGGCCTACCACAAGGTTAACATAGTTCATGCATGTGGAAGAAAGTTAACATGAATGTTTAGATCTAACTAGCAATATCTTGAGCTTTCCAATTCTTTTTTTTTTAATTCTTCATCTTTCATTTTTTTTTGGCAAGAGAAAACATTTTCGTTATATCTTTCATCTGTCTATAATAGTTTAAGTATGTTTTGCAACTGAGTCGGTAGTTTGAGCTCCTTTTAGATTTGTTCAAATCATGAGTATAAAAAATGAGCATTAACTGTTATTTTTTTTTCTGGACCTGCGAAAAACATGAATATGTTGAAGATGAGCCTTTAACCTAACAGTTCTATTTCGATACTTATCTCTGTTCAATTTCTTGTACTAGGTCTATTTCATGACAGTTTTGAGTCTTATTTTATTACATTTCTTTCAAATAGCAATCTGATTAGCCTTTTTTTGTTTTAAATATTAATCGCGGTAAATCTGACCGAAAGAGTGAATCAAGTCACATGTGTAAACAAATGAGCACAGACTCGACTAAAGCAGTATTTGATAGTTAATAAAACAGTAAAGGCTGCAAAGTTCACATGTGAATCTTTCATGACTAATTTAAAACAGTTTTGGTAGACTGAATCGTCTTACACAAATAGCAGTGACATATTCTAAGCGTAAATGTTTTTTAAGTAAAGAAAATACAAGAGAAGAATAAAGAGAAAATATGCGTTTTTTTAATTTGATTATGTGTTTAAAAAATAAAAAAAAAACAAAAAAACAAAAAAACAAACAAAAACAAAACAAAACAAAAAAAAAAACAAACCAACAACAAGCAAACAAACAAAATTGAAAAGAAAAAGCAAAAAAAAAAACAAACAAACAATCAATAATAAAAATTGGAAATTGGGCTCGTCATTTTAAATATTTTAGACACAAGACTGCATCATTATTTAAAACTAATAGAAAAGAAACTCATTAAAAATCAAAACGTGGTTAAATGGAATTTCATTCCGTTTCCTGACCCTTAGGACTCTTCATGAAACACTTGATAATAAAGCCATTACACCGCTCTATGTTAAAAATAAACAAAACAAAACAAAAAAAAAACAAAAACAAAAACAAAAACAAAACCAATTAAATAAATATCTGATATGCATACTCAAAATACTTTTCTGAGAAGTTTATGAGATAAAGAGGACAGTTTTGTTGTGTCCGCAGACTGAAGAGTAATGAAAAGGGTTTTTTACAAAATGCTGCAGATTTGGTTGATAAAATGAAGATAGAAAAAAAAAAAAAGAATCTTTATTTCAGGAAGTTCAGGACTTAAAAAAGGGCGTTATTGTTTTATGTTCGTTCATTTTATATTTCAGTATGTTATTTCCATTAAAGTTCTATCTGTGTGTAATGGAAATCCATTTCAATGCAATGACTTCACTTGACTTCTAAGCATATAGGAAATTCCATAGTTTGCATTGCCCTTCATTAGTCTTTTAAGTGTCCGCTTATTACTACATGTAAAGTTATAACAAGATTACGGCGGGACTCTTAACCTTAAGATTGTGCACACTTAATTATTCTTTGTTAAGTTTAACAACATAATGATTATCCTTTGTTTCTAATGTACATACAGGCGCAATAAGCAGAGCACTTCGTTTGCCCCCTAAATTTCCTTTGTGCCAGAGAGTCGTGCTGAGTTATGTCTGGTAGGAAGGTCTATCACAAATACAACATTGACGTCTTCTTGTCTGTAAGCCGTGCACGATGTTATTTTCACGCATAGAATTATTTAAATAAAAGTCGACGGTAAGAATGGGCCGAAGAGAGGCTAGCACGGATCCCACGGCACAGCACGGCACAGTATCGCGTACCGTGCATCTACTCGATGTGCCATCAGTGTTGCTGCGTGCCGCGGGTAGGGTAACGTGCCGTGCCGATAGCCCCAGCTCCTGCGTTACTAGATCTAAATTAAAAGCACACGTCACATGCAAGAGGAATAGTTCCCAGGGAAAAAGTGATCGTGATTTAAAACGTAACATTTTAGTTCTTCTACACACTTCCTGCTGTGGAGACTGATAGTTGTTTATTTTCTAGCCGCTCTTCCCTTCATGGCCGATCTGGAATGAGCATCTCACGAACCGTATAGGCTACTGAACAAAATAACGTGGATTAAGTCACTTTAACTCTCTGGGAAACTTAATTTGGATTTTGGACTGAAATAGTTTGAATCATTATACAGATCTAAATCAGAAGAGACCCATGCTTCAAGAATCAAAATCATGACAAGATCCCGGTAGAATCTAGCGGTTTAAATACCCTGTCTACGGAATTAGGCCCACGCCTAGGGACAAACCCAAACATTAGCAGCTGTGTACCAAGGCGGTGGAGGCTAGCTAGATTCGACTTTTCATTTTCAATCTTGTTCAAGATCCAGAGCGAGAATGGAGTTCGACATCCAAGATGAACTTATTCGAGATGGAGTTGTATTTTATTCTGTGCTGTATTCAACTGTAACAGTAGCATTTGCTGTAGCAGTCTTATCAAAATTTTTGACAAATGAATTCAGATTTGGTTTTCGATCCTTTTTGAGTCTGATTGTATTATTCCTGGGCGAACCCCTTTGTCAGTTTTTGATTTCTGGTCCTAGTGGTCTTTTTATTTTTTCTCTTGGCTGCTTGATAATTTATTCCATGCTTCCGGCAAATCATTTAAGTGCTCAAGAAAAGGCCGTTTTTATCACAGGTAAGACCCTTTAGTGTTTCATAGAGTTTTGATATATATATTTATATATATATCTATTTATATATATATCTATTTAATATTATTCCAGTTAATAATTAAAAGCATCTAGCCTTTCCACTTTACATTCGGTTTTCAAATTTGCTGTTGATGGAAAAAAAAAATCTTTATTAGTGTTATTACTTATACTAGATCTAGTCAGCACATGCATCCTGTGTAAAAAAACTTTGGAAATTTTTTTTAACTCACTACATAGGTCTTACTTTTGAAGTAGATGTACCCGTCTTGATCTACATGGGTAGTAACTGTATAAACTTTATGGGAATTTGATTTTTTTAAAAATTAAATTTATAATTACTTTTGACTCAATTTGTGATATCTTTTTACAAACATCGTATAGTTTTCCCGCAATCCAAATTTTTTTAAATGTATGTCTTTTTATTAATGTGCGTTAATACTCTGAATTAATCTTATTCTTAAAATCAAGAAAAATTTTATGTTGCCATTGTCACTGATTGACGTTACATTTTAAGCATAAATGCTGTTAAGTTTAAAAACTAAGATTAAACAAAAAAAAAAAAATCGAAAAACAACAAACTTTAACACTTATCAATTGAAGCATTGTTTAAAATATATCTCTGCACTTTTGTATTCACACTATTATTTTAAGTTTTGACAAGGTTCAATGATCTCTAGATAAATTTTCTTTTTGAAATTCCCCAGGATGTGATAGTGGTTTTGGCCATGCACTTGCATTAAAACTTGATCACTTGGAGATGACAGTATTTGCTGGATGTTTGGATGACCAAGGGACAGGAGCAGCTGATCTCAGAGATAAGTGCTCAGACAGGTTAGTGTTTGCCTGATAAAACTCTTCTAAAGTCTAGTGTTTAGCAATTATTTTATCGAGTTCACAACGGCAACATTTTTTCTTGGGTGTTTCATGATGAAGAGTGATTTGTCTTTAAACTAAATCCATCTTTTCATTGGAAATAGCTTGAAAGATCTATGATGCCCAGAATACATTACACAGCAAAAAGAGCACTTGTAACTTTGAGTTTTCAGACGTGGGCAATCTTGACACTGACAAGGTGAATCAATGCTATTTCTATGTCCAGAGAGACATCGTTATTTGAATCTGAAACCTTTACTTAGTACTTGCAGCGCTCTGGTACCCCTGTTTTTTCCCTCTAAAGGTGACCCTTACTTTTTTACTCAATTTTATCAACTTATGTTGATGATTGCTTCATTTAAATTTATAATAACAACAATAACGATAGTAATAATAATAATACAGTACACCTCAGACTCAACGCACTAGTTTGGTCATTTTTAAAAGTTCGTTGAACGCAGGGTTCGTTGGAGCCATGACAAGGCAATGAGCTAGGGAAGTAACCAACCAAAGTGAAATTACCACATAATTATCCCCCTTGGTTTTATCCACTAACCATGAGTTGGTAAAGCCGCTCTTTACTCTTCCCACCATTGCGCAAGTGACCACCGCTTTGGTTCTTTGATCCTGTATCTTGATCTCCCCATGTATTTGCTGCCCGCTCCCTGCCCCCTTCCCCTTCTTTTTATTATCTTCTCCCTGCATGTCAATACTTTGCTCTCCCCTACACCTAGTATTGCTATGGCATATTGTAGCCCACACCCTGGGTGCCCAACACTTTTACACTTCAAGCATTTCTTAACAGCCTGACAGGGGACCTTTGATTGAATTTCAACTACATAGTTTCTAAGTAGAAAAGCATTCTATAGTGGATTTGCCAGTACTTGTAGAGCGTTGAACCCAGGGACGGATCTTTCATCGTTCGTTTGATGTAAGGTATTTTAAGAGAGTCAAAGAATGAAAAAAAACCGTGAATTTTTCTCTGTTCGTTGAATGCAAGGTGTTCTTTGAAACCGAGTTCGTTGGGTTCAAGGTGTAATGTATTATTAACAATAATATTAACAGTAATTATATAAAAATGATGATAATAATAATTGTAATGATAATATTAATAGTAATAATAATAATAATAATAATAATAATAATAATAATAATAATAATAATAATAATAGTATTAATAGTAGTAAGAAAGTATATGCTAAGTTTTCTGATGCTCGATCATCTTTGTATGTTCATTGTTAAGCAGGGGAATGTGTATGTTTAAGGGTAAAGGAGGAAAGCCAAAATATGTGGCTTTATGTCTGCTGTGATTCTAATGATATGATTTTGAAAGAGAGCTCTTTTTCTCCATCATGTCTTGTTTAACATGATTTCCTTCTGAGTAGTTTTTATTTCTCTAACACTATCAACTCTCTTGTGGTTTTTATTTCACTGTCATAGAGCCCAGTTTTCAATCTCATCAAGGTTAGAACCCAGCACTGATGAAATAATGCTGCTATGTATGCATTAAATTAAGCAAGTAGAACAGAGCTATATTACTAGCCTCGTAACCATTTTTGAAATACAAATGTTGTCAACTTTAACTTTTGCTGTTTTTTTTTCTGTTAATTTTAAATGGTGTGTGTATCTGTGTGTGTGTGTAGGAAGGGGGGGTTGAAGTCAAGGTGTCCTGGACAAACAATCAAATTGTAGTGTCCTGTTTTCCAAATTAAAAATTTTTATATTTTTATCAGGTCTTTAATGTGTTAAGTTTAATTTTTGTAAACTGTAACATCACCTTTCTCTTTGGAACCCCCCCAGCGGCAGTGAATGTGAATTTCATCTATATAGTATTGCATGTAATGTTAAATACATCACCCTTGTTAAAAGTCTGCTTATGTCATACCCTTTTAAAATTTGTCCTGCTATATTTCATTGAGCTTACATGAAGATTTAAGAATGACAAGTCATGTTACAGTTTATTTACATTTTATTTGAAGCACTGAGCATCAGTGGCTGTAAAACGATGATTGAGTAGGTTGCACTATTTGCTGAGTCCACAGGAGTAGCATCTGGCTTTTTTTGGGTAAACCAATGTCAGGAAGATTTATTTCTAGAATAATTTATGAGACTGAATATAGATAGAAAAGGTGAGACTGAAGCTAGATAAAAAAATTGACGTGTAGGCACAGGCTCTGTGATCACTGTGATTGGTGTACCAAACTAGCAAAACTCGTCCTTCAATGAAAAAGTCAGAAAACTCATGCCAAGTGTATTTTAACTCAGTCTTTCAAGGTGGCAATGATTCAAGACGGACATGCATATTGGGTGGGATCGTTATATGTCATTTCTCTAGCACAAGTCTCAATTTTAAACCTTGCCTCATCTGTTTATACAAAACAATAGCGGGCAGCCATGTAAAGCCATAAGGTAATGAAAATGTTCTGTTATGTTGGCTGGTAAAATCTAGCTAGTAAAGCTCTTTATTCAGTTGCCTTTCTTCAATGCATGGAACTCTCTGGGCTTAATGGCTAACTGTAATATAGACTGCTTCTTTGTTATGGCCTTGTGTGGACAAAGCAAGCCACACTAACAATGGTCCCACATCAAACGCTTAAAAAGATTTATTGATTTATGGCTTACTCAGGCGGTTTCTGGTACTGCATATTGTTACTTAACACAATATTTACATCCTCATTAGCAAATGCTAAAAACTATACTCAGCCTTTGTCCAATATATCACTTTTTTAAATTCATTTGATACGTTTGTGAAGGAATAATACCAAAATTGACAACAAAGAAGCACAAAGCATTGTTTGAATTAGGTATTATGTAAAGTAGTGCATACAGAATCAGAGGGTTTCAAACATGTGGAGCTAATGGAGAGAACTTCATTCTATTTCTGTCTCAGGAGAAACCAAGGTTTCATTCAATTTCTGAAAATGAAGTGCACACTGTTAGTCTCTAATGTTGTAATTGTACACAGAGCAATTAGATGAATCTCTTGTATCTTCATAAATCAGTAAACAATGCTAACCTGTCAGATCTAAAAGTTGCAGATGCTTGGAGTGAGGGACGGGCTTGAGAATAGTTAAAAAAAATATCAATGTATTTCTCCCAAGGGAGGCCTTTCAATCTCTCTCTCTCTCTCTCTCTCTCTCTCTCTCTCTCTCTCTCTCTCTCTCTCTCTCTCTCTCTCTCTCTCTCTCTCTCTCTCTCTCTCTCTCTCTCTCTCTGTTTGTCTGTCTCTCTCTCTGTCTGTCCATCTTTCGGTCTGTCTGTCTGTGTCTGTCTGTCTGTCTGTCTCTCTGTCTCTCTGTCTCTGTCTGTCTGTCTGTCTGTCTCTCTCTCTCTCTCTCTCTCTCTCTCTCTCTCTCTCTCTCTCTCTCTCTCTCTCTTTGTCTCTGTTTGTCACTATCTCTGTCTCTGTGTGACTGTGTGTGTGTGTGTGTATCTATCTGTCTGTCTGTCTGTCTGTCTCTGTCTGTCTGTCTCTCTCTTTCTCTGTAGTGTATAGGGTCATTACTACATGAATAGATTTTTTCAAAGTACGGGCTTAATTATCACCCAAATTCCAACTTTGGTTAATTTAAAAAATGATTAAAATTCTTTTTTTTTCAGTAAGCATTTTGAAATTGAAATGTATGCTTTGGAATGTGAATTATTAGTGATAGCCAACAGAAAGATTGCTCAAGGCAATAATTTGATCATCCTGTGAGTAATCGAGCAGGTTGAAAATATTTCAGCTCTTGGGTTAATCTGGGCTGACAAGCTCGTAGCACGGAAACTGATCAAAGATGAACAGGTGTTCACCACCACAGGTTATATTGCACCATCGCAGGCTGAAATAAACATGGTAATTTGATATAAAGAGAGATGACATTACAATTATTTTGAATTTCTCTTAATGTAATTTTTTTTTTTTTCACTTCCAGGCTTCATGTTTTGAAACTTGATGTAACCAGTAAAGAGGACATTGAATCAGCTTCTAAATTTATTGAAGGTCATGTGAAGGATAAAGGTTTGTGTCTTGTCAGCATAGTTCATTGTTGGCAGATGCCAAAAAACTTACTAAAGAGATCTTGAAGTGTTTCCATGGTTGTTCTCTGATCTAACACTGATGCCGAGGAGAGTTGCCATACAGGGCTGGATTTGAACAGGACGCACACCTTCATTGTTTAGAAGTGCTGTACCCTGCAAAGCTGTGGTTGAAAACAATTTTCACTTTGATGCTTGGGATCTCTGCAAGTTTGATATTCTCAATGTTTTGTGACCTTCCCAAAGTCAAAAGAGAATCTTCACTGAAAGTGAAGTGAAACAAAAGTGAGGACAAAACTGCAAAGTAAAAGCTTAGCATTGGTTGATATAGTTCACATGCAATCAGATACTCTGAAAGGGGGAAAGAACCATTTTTTACATCCTTGTTACAGCCTTTCCTTTGCCAACCATGTTTTAGTTGAATGTGCAGATTTTCTACACACAAGGGACGAAGTTTACACTTTTCCAAGAGGTTGACCACTAGGATCATAAACGACCCAAAACAACTAGGAAATCATTTTAATTAATAAATTTGATTCGCAAAATATAAAAAGAATTTTCAAAGATATAAAATTTGATGCCATTTTCGACTGAACCTGCACTGAGCCCAATGTCTGATTATGGCCAATCTTGATGACAGAGTTGAGTGCTCTTGTTGAGGTCCTATGTAAACTATACAATACTTAGAGGTGGCCAGTTTTTACGTGTGTGTCTACCGTACATAGTGATGCAAGAAAGCTACAATTTCTAATGCTGCAGCTCAGCAGCTTTTTTACCCCTAGCAAGATTGGTTGCGAGATTGAGAAACATGAGAATTGGATGAAGCAGGAGCAGTTAAAGCAGATGGGGAAGTCCTGAGATCATCTGTAAAAAATTTTCTCTACGAATGAATTACGAGTTATATTAAATCAAGGCTTTTATCACGAGTTACATTAAATCAAGGCTTTGAGAAAGGTGCAAAAAAAAAAAAAAATGCAGACCAGATGAAGCAGAGAAGGGAAAATTACTCACGATCAAATCCGTTTGAAATTAACTGCAGTTGAGATATTTTATTTGTGTAGCGACGCCACGATATGAGATGTTTTGAGGCAGAGAAATTTTTTAGGGCAAAGGCAAATTTCCTGGAGAAAGCTTGAATTTTCCGCTTTTTACTGTTCTAATTTCTAACTTTCATATTGTTTCAGAAGTAAAAGCACTTCAAATAGCGATGGTCGTAAATCTTCTTGAGGAAAATGGCATTTTCCCAAGTAGTTGTCTGCCCCATACAGTCTCTTTTTATGGCCTTGCAACACAATTTACTTTTCTCATATGTCACTCTCGAACCCATTTCTCTTTCCCCAGGTTTATGGGGCCTAGTCAACAATGCCGGAGTTTGGTGGTGCGCTGAACTTGACATGATGCCAGAAAAGATCTTGCACCGTGTCATGGATGTGAATCTTTTTGGAGCTGTCCGAGTTACTACCAAACTCCTGCCTCTGGTGAAGAGAGCTCGCGGCAGAGTTGTAAATGTGTCTAGTCTTCTCGGTGAGAGCCGAGTTGTAAATGTGTCTAGTCTTCTCGGTGAGAGCAGAGTTGTAACTGTTGAAATAAAGTTCAAGAGAGATTCTTGGTACCAATGAACTCATAAAATCACAGTTTGGTCATGGAGCTTAATCAGTTTTCAGTAGCCAACCTTAAACGTTTCCACTAAAAAAAAAAATGTTTTTAAGAATTTAATCATTGATTGCCTTTCTTGGGACAAGATAACTTTTCTGTATTGCTAAAGAGGCTCAAGCGAGGAAATCTTGATGTATTTTATTAATGACATTGCTTTGACTATTTGTAAGAAATTTGAAGTCATAATCTTGTATTTTGAGTTTTTCCTAATCGGTCAGTTTTGCTTCCATCTCTTTAGCATAAAACTTTAAGTGCATTCAATAGGTTATAAATTTAGCTCAAAGCAAAGTGCCAGAGGGCTGGAGGAAAATTTGAAGTCACAATATGTTCTCAACATATTTTCTTCGGAACATTCAGCTTGTTACGCAAATAGGAGTTGATAATGTCATTTTCCTTATTGTAAATCCTACTTAACAATAAAATAAGATTTTGAAATGAAAAACGGTTTCATCACAGTAGAAACAGGAGAAAGGCATCGCTGACCAATGTTGAGGTTTTTCTTTACTATAAAGATACATTGGTCTTCATGAATGGGAGGAGGAGGTGGGTTGTGTAGCAAAGCAAATACTGATGTTCTGTAAAAGGAAAACAAATCTAGTGGGTTTTTTTTTTGTTTATCTGTAAACCCATCCCCACTTTGACATCATGTCAGTTCTTGTGTATTCTACCCAATCAGGTCGCATGTCCATGGAAGGAAGTGGGGCTTATGCCATGTCTAAACACGCCATTGTGGCTTACACCAACACGCTGAGGCTTGAAATGAAGAAACACGGTGTCAGTGTCTCAATAGTGGAGCCTGCAGGATTCTTAACTGGTGAGCTGGTTGCTGCTTGGCAACTGTCGTTGATATGAAAGGATTTTTTGGGGGCTGGATGCAATTGAGAGAGGAGGTTGTGAAATCTGGAAATAATTTGGGCCCACAGGAGAATATTTAAATAAATAATAAGAGAAGGATAGTAAAAAGATAATAAAGGATAGTAAGAGGAGGATAGATAGGTCAAGATTGATTAGGAAAGAGGTATTATGGGGGGGAAAATAACGACCAAATTTTTAGGTGAATTACTTGTTGCTCATTATAACTCTAATAATTATGTACAAAGAAAGTTATTTTATTGAGATATGGTAATATTGATTTGATAAATAATAAAATTGAAGTTAAGCAAAAGAAAGAATGCTCAGAAAATAAATTTCTTCCTCCACTTCATTTGAGCCAAATACTTGTATGTAAAACAAGTAATACATTCCAAAAATGTTTTTAGTCTTTAGTCTAAAGTTCTCCAAGAAATGGCAAGAACAGAAAAATAAGAAACAAAACTCAATAGGCAAAAAATTACAATTTTAAAAGAGCTCATTTGTGTGAAACTTTTAGAAGTTAAAAGAAGTAAGGACTTGTGAGACTCAAAGAACAAAAAATAATAGTGAGGTGGATTTTTAGCTCTTTGTTTTATCTGTTAACTTTTATTACATGATGGTATAAAATTTCATCTTCTCTAATTTGTTGTTTCTTTTTCTTAGTTTGTACAGATAAACCTCAGGAACATGAGCCTTTTCATTTACTCTAATTTGTTGTTTCCCTTTGTACAGGTAAACTTCAGGAACACATGTATTTTCAATTAGTTATATTTGTTGTTTCCCTTTGTACAGGTAAACTTCAGGAACACATGTATTTTCAATTAGTTATATTTGTTGTTTCCCTTTGTACAGGTAAACTTCAGGAACACATGTATTTTCAATTAGTTATATTTGTTGTTTCCCTTTGTACAGGTAACCTTCAGGAACACATGTATTTTCAATTAGTTATATTTTTTGTTTCCCTTTGTACAGGTAACCTTCAGGAACACATGTATTTTCAATTAGTTATATTTTTTGTTTCCCTTTGTACAGGTAACCTTCAGGAACACATGTATTTTCAATTAGTTATATTTGTTGTTTCCCTTTGTACAGGTAACCTTCAGGAACACACCTTGTCCAAGAGAAAGGAAGAGCTCTGGTCATCTTTAGATGAGGAAACGAAACAAGTATATGTTCTATTACTGTGTATTAAGAAGTAAATCAAGTTTTATGTCAAAATGTTCTGAAAAACATTCAACTATCAAGTTTCAAATTTTGTCAGATGCTATATTGCTATTGTCAAAACTCTTTACGTTTTATCAGCTGTAACAATATAATTAAGACTTTTTTTTTCATCTCAATTGTTTTGCACATTAATTCAACCTATATTGAAATTGAAAAGAAAAAAATAAATCTATGGCAAATATATTTTAAATCAGATTTGAGTTTTATATCAATTAATCTTGATCCTGAAGTAAAAGATAATGGCATTTCAAGAATTTTGATGAAGGGCTCATTTGTAAGTTTTGCTCTCTAGTGGAGAAACTGCGCTGCAGCTACGAACTGTATTTGTCCAAAAATCATGGCCGTACTTCGAATGCTCAGGGATGTGCAAATCTAAGTCTTTGTGTCCCCTTAAGAATGACTTTGTTTTACTCTCTTTCAGTCTTGGCTTCACCACCCTTAAAATTTCTATTTTCTCACTCAAGACTTAGGGCAGGTTTGTAGCACAAAGAGCTTATAATATATATATATATATAGGCCTTATGTATAAACTTTTTTAAAAAATTTTTTGCTAAGAAACATCATTATGGTTATTGTCACTCCAAACCCCTTTAAAATCTCATTATTGTCTATTTCCTCCCATTTCTGCGTGTCTTCCTGCAGCACTATGGTAGAGATTACCTGGATGCCCTGTACTCCCACGTCCAGTCCTGCTTTCAGAAATACCCAAGAGAGGTCAGTCCTGTCGTCAGGTGCATCCGGAGCGGCTTGCTGTCTAGAAGACCCCGGGAACAGTATCCGTGTGGAGCTGGTGCAGAGACGATGGTTTCCATATATCCACTCTTACCTGTTTGGTTGGCGGATTACGTGTCAGGATCGCTCAGTATTCTCCCCAAAAATTTGTGCCCGGGCTTTGTCTCTTCCACAAAGCAAGGAAATTCTTAAAAACAAATTATTATAAGTTTGCTTATTACCTGCTCGGCTTATGGCTTGGGGCCTGAAATTGTAGGTTTGTGCCATCAATATTGCAGATGAAACTTGAGCTATAAAGATTGAAGTGTGCCTTGGAAGCAATGTGAATTTATCACATGTCTAAAACTGGTGATAAAAAGAGTTGAGTTTTTAAATTCATATATCAGCATTTACAATGATAGTAAGATGATAATTCTGAATAAAAATTATATTCTTACTTAATAGTCAATATGTTTAAGATTTTTTTGAAATTCTACACCTTTTTTTGATTGAAAGAGAGACACTTAAACATGTATTTTTTCTCTCCACCTTTCTGTAGGAAGAAAATGAATCTGACTTGATGCCTGCACAAAATTATTTATTGTATTATTTCATGATTATATTTGAAAAACGCTCATTCATTTTGTCTTCTTCTGTAGTCTGGAGAAGATATTTAAGTGTCAACATATGGAAGATTTGAATAAGTTAATTTTTATACTTAAAATATACACTCTCATTTGTGTATTCTCTTCCCTCTCTTTCTTTCTTCTTCTTGCTCTCTCTCTCTCTCTCTCTCTCTCTCTCTCTCTCTCTCTTTTCTTCTTACCTTTGATGGGCATTTGAATTCACATTACCCTACTGCAAAACATAAACCTGAGAATATTTTTGCAAATGATGGCTTTATATGCTTGATTGCCTGATGAAGTTCACTAGTCTATTTCTTGTCTTAAGTTCTAGTCTTTGTCCTCTGGCACAGAGACAAAATGTTGGGGTTGCTTATTGGGCATTGCTTATCAGCATTACAGTTAATATTTCACTCATGTTTGAGGCCCCTGCAGGAACTAGAAATAAAAGAAAAGAGTCGCACTGTTTTATGTGTTTAAAGATGTGCAGTAAAAGTGATAATCATATTGATTTACTAAAACTGTCCTAAGATGATTGGTTCTGGCTATTTCTATTCGTCACATTGTTTAACTTACTTCAGGTTTAAGAATGTTGTCAGATTGATATGGGAAAAAGAAGATTGCAAAAAAAAAAATCAACCCTGACATTTTTTACTCCTTTTACACAAAAAAAAATGACTAGTTCTATTCCTCACATTGTTTTACTTTCTTCAGGTAAAAGAATGTAGTCAGATTGCTATGGAAAGAAAGATTGCAAAAAAAAAAAAAAGAATAAAAATAAAATAAACCCTAACATATTTAACCCCTTTTGGCATGAAAAAATTCATTAATTCGTTTCAAGATTTTGAATACTCCTGCTATTATGTGGAAATACTAACTAAAATCTCTTGAATTGAAAATCCTTATGATTAGGAAGCCAGATTCACAGTGATCATAAAATTTAAATCAAATATTTTTTTAAGACATTTAAAGATTATCAAATAGTTTTTAGTTTACTGCAAGGCAGTGACAGAAAAAACATGATCTACCAATTTTCCAGTTTTTAATCTTTAATCTTGCTACTAGCTTTTTTCCTCTTCTGTTGGGGATGGTGTTGGTCATGAGTGATCATTTGTATCATTTACATTACTGTTAAAGTTACTCAATAGCTTTTCTGTGCGCTCTTTATCAGGGATCTGATGTAGACATCAAGTGTTACAGCTCACCAGCTGCCTTCATTGTTACAAAGCTCCATAGCTTGTAGAAGTGTTCAACAATTGCTCACAGGGCTTGTCTGAAAACATTCTATCTTGTCTTTATTTCCTGCTACCCCCCAATCCTGTCTTTGTTATAACTTCTGACAACATTTAACGTTGTAGAAGTTTGATTTGATCCCCCTCTACAAAACTTTAACGTAACAAAGTAACGTAAAAATTGTGATAATTCAAAGCATTAATTTTGGAGATAGTGTCATGTGCTTTCTTGAATTTGACAGCATAAATGTTTAAAACTTCTGTTAAAAGGTATTCTCAAAACTGAATTTTTAAGAGATTTTTTTTTGTCTGCCATGAGGCACTTTGACTAGTCTGCATCACATTTTGTCCTTCACAGTTTCTTTAATCTCTGATGTGTAAATATTATTTTCATGTTAATAAAGAATTGTAAAATTCGAGCCATGCTTGGCCTACCAAGCATGATAAACAAACTTCTACGCCCTCCTTAACACTGCTTACTTAAAGATGACTGAATGCATTGTATATTATTTATACACACGCACACACACACACACACACACAGATTTGTGTTGAGACCAGACTAGGGTACTCGGATGTATTATGTATACAGGCACAAATATCAAGAACAATCATATTTTCTAGAAGTTGTAGAGTGGACAGTCCAGTGATCTTTGAATAGTAAAATTAATCTCACACAGCAGGAGTTTTTATGTATTGAGTTTCAGATACTCTCATCTGTAAGAAGACAGACTCTCACAAATGCACTTCGCTAAAAGAAACAAGAGACCATGCTCTGCCTGCTCACTATACGGGAATCCTCAACCAAGAAACTGTAGTTTAACTAACCTTTGCTATCCTGCTCTCAATTTTAGCCTCAACTGTCTGAATAAACATAATTTAAGAACGAACTTTGTATCACTGGTTCCCAACTGAGTCCTGAGTCTTTAGAAACTGTTGGAGCAGATATGGCACAAGTTCAGTCCTGTCAGGCATGGGATGGTTCAGCTGAGAGCAACCAACAACAAGATGGAAGTTTTGTTCACTGTTTACCTGGTCTGGTCTCATGCCATGATTCTTATTCAATTTTTCATATTTTGTTTTGTAATTAAAAAAAAAATTGTATGCCATGAATGCTGTACTCCACTAATGTGTTCTTAGGAGATCCTCAGCTTGTTTTTTTTTTTTTATCTTAATCTAGTTTTGAATTTAATTTTTTTTTGATTTTGTGTAAGGGGAAAAAAATAGATTTTTTCGATGTATTTTTACACATTCCTTAACTTCTCAATATTATTTATTTAAAGAATTTTGTTGGAGGATTTGAATGTCAAAATATATATTTTTTAGATGCTTTTTTTCTTCTTCTCTTTTTAAACTTTTACGCAGACAGGAAAATAGCGAAGAGGATTGATCAAACGTCTTGTCATCTCTCTCCCTCTGTCTGTCGGTCTGCCTGCCTGTTTCTCTCTCTCTCTCTCTCTCTCCCTCTGTCTGTCGGTCTGCCTGCCTGTTTCTCTCTCTCTCTCTCTCTGCCTCTGTCTGTGCGTCCGTCCGTCTGTCAGTCTGTCTGCCTGCCTCTCTCTCTCAACATACACATTTTTTCTTGCTTTGTGTAGAATCTCTAGAGTCATGTTTACCAGAGTTTGTTCATGTCAATGCAAATGTATGTTTCAAGATGTCTTTTTTACTTTCACTCCACTGGTCTTTTTCTATTTTGCTTGTTTTTTATTCCTTTATTTTTTGATTATTCCACCCGCACATTTCATTTTCAAGCGTCGGGGAATTCTGTTTTGATAGTTTATAGAGCATAATTTTTTGGAAATAACATGTCTTAGATTTAAATGATGTTTTTTTTATTATTGTTTTTTGTTTATAGATCATGGTGTAACATGAGATTGATACCTCTGTCTGTGTTTCTGCTTCATGTTTGTTTTATGAGATTCGAGCAATATCAATTTATTTTCTTAGTAAGACTATCTTTAGCTTAAAAAACTGCCATTCTGTGTGCAAAGATTTTGATGTAGGTGGTTTCGATTTAGATATTTTATCTATTTCATGCTGGACTTTTTTCTTACGTGAGTGGTTTCATTTAAATTGATTTTTGCTGTTGCATGCAATTCAACAGATGCACAGATCTGATTTTGATCCGTACCGCTGAGTAAATGACCTTTTTATTTGCTAATTTGTATTTTTTTTCGCGATTTGTTGTTTGCTTTATATACATATGTATAATTATCCTTTCTGTGACAGGACTGTTACAATGTTACAGTGTATCAATAATTGATATCAACCGACTTTGATATAAAATAGGAGGAATCTATAAGTGACACTTAAAAATCTTGACCCTATGTAAGACTTTGTGTCAAAACTTTTTAGAATCTCCACCAACTCCAAGCATTAAGCTTGTCTTTAGTTGCCATTCTTTTGCTAAAAGTATTTTTTAATTTTGTGTTGATTATCCTTCTGAACTCTGTTTAACTGAATTTCAGAGAGTTTAAAACTAATAAGTGGTAAATTTGATAATTATTTGAGATTTGACTGGTCTGAAACTGTTTATTCTGTACAGCATTGGACTTTTATAACTTTATTATCAATTATCTGCAGGATTTGAAGACACTGTCACTGTGTCAGTATTTTCAAACTACGTTGTAATCAGACTAATGCCAAAAAAAGTGGATTTCTATCTGGCTAAGAATGATGGCCTGTTTGCCAACTCCACTTCCAAAATATTAGCTGGTTTATGCATATGTTGCCAGGTAAATAACTAAATTGCTTTTGTATCACTTTGTCCATTTAAAACAAGACACATTCAAAATTGCTTCAGATTTTTATATAGGTGAATATTATTTAACCTATGTGAGAGGCAATTTCATACTTTCTATCTGTGTCACTCCTCCATGTCAAAAGGTATCAGCTCTGTTGAGATCTATAGGATTATGCGAGTCGAGTTTATTTGTTTCAAACTTTTATCTTGAGATGTGACCTAGACCTACGTCATTCAAGCAAAGACTGTTACAACCACTGCCAAGGTTGAGAGGTCATCATAGAAAATCTGAAATTTGTGAACTAGTTTAGCTGGGAGACCTGAAAATTTATTGCAACTCACATACATGTAGCTAACATGCATAAATTTTTACCGTCAGTCTCTTTTCCACTCTTCCTTTCACTATAGATGAAGATTTTGCCTGTTTGTTTTGTGGATAAGGAAAAAATGAATTAATAATTATCAGTATCTGAAATCGGCTCAATTTTTTCTTTTGCTTTAGTTGTAATCTTACAGGGAATTTTTTTTTTGCTTTATAGTAAATTTTATTTCGCATAGGAATTTGAAAACTTATAATTGAAATAAATTTAGGAGATTTTGATATCGGTGTAAAATATGCATTTTGATAATGTTATTTCTCAATGTCAGTGGCATGCATATCTGGAAATGTGCTTCAGGATTGTTCAAATTTATTGTTGTTTTATTTTTTTTTATTGTTTTGTTGTTGTTTTTTTTGTAATCTTTAAAGTTTGTGTGTATAAGAATCATTCCTGGCATCTTTGTGGCTTTTGCCTTGCTTGTACTTGCAATAAAGAACTCTGTTTGATGAGAGAAATGTAAACTCTGTGGTTCCTCAAAATTGATTTATAAGAATATTTGTTTTTTTGTTGTTTTTTTTTCTGGTTGTCATGTTTTAAAACTGTTTTTGTTGTTAATGGTAATGTTGGTTAACTTGCTGTTTTACGAGCATTGACGTTTCATTACTTATTATACACCATCTCGAGTATATGTATATAGTTTGAAGATAAGTTGAAATAATTGATAAGAGTGCTCAACTATGGGAGCATCTTCTATATCTATATCTATATAAATATATTACATTTTGGACGTTTTTAGAGTCAGAAAAATGGTTTTAGTAATCTACAGAATATTTTGAAGGTTTTGAGGAAAAAAATAAAAAAAATTCTGAAAAACAAAAATGTTCAAACAAAAAAAAAAAAAACATGGCCAAAACATCCACTAAAAGTTTGCTTTTTCCCCGCCTCCCTGAGTTTGATCAAAATGACTAAGTACATGTGTGTAGGCAGTAATGATTCAAATAGGTTAAAGTTAAATTATATCCCAATAATAACAGAACTTAAAAGTTTTCCAGGAACACTAAGAGTTTTTCAAATACACAGTGATATGAGAGATAATTGGAGAAAACCATTAATGAATCAAGTTTTCTGTAGTAGCTGCCCTTTATCTGTTGTTTTAGAATTTGTGCAAATTTCGTCAAGCGAGTGAAAACGTCCAACTTTCTATCTCTGTATCCCGTTTTATGAATATTATATTATTTGAATAAAAATAACTAATTTTGTAATAAATCTTCTCAAACGCTCATTACCCTTCAAGTACAAATGACATAAATTCCTCGGATCACTATTTGCGGGTATGTATTGCTTTTAAAACGATCTTTAAATAAATTGGGGAAATACAAATACAGTTTTTTTTAGTATTAAGTTCAAGTTCTTACATTTGATTACCTCAAACCCCCTCCCCAAATCTTACGCAGTAGTACATGTACCAATCTGCCCATCAATTCTTTCTCTCTCTCTCTCTCTCTCTCTCTCTCTGTCTGTCTGTCTGTCTGTCTCTTTCTGTCTTTCTCTCTGTCTGTCTGTCTTTCTCTCTCTCTGTCTCTGTCTGTCTGTCTGTTTGTTTGTCTGTCTCTCTATCTCTCTCTGTCTGTGTGTGTCTCTCTCTCTGACTTCCCTGTGTCTGTCAGTCTGTCTGTCTCAGTGTCTGTCTGTCTGTCTCTCCATCGCTCTCTCTGTCTCTCTATCTCTCTCTGACTTCCCTCGCCTATCTCTGTCTTATCTGTCTGTCTGTCTCTTTCTCTCTCTCTGTCTCTCTCTCTCTGTGACTATCCTCGCCTATCTCTGTCTCTGTCAGTCTGATACCGTGTTTGTCGGTCTACCCTCACGGTGCTTGCCTCTAGATAGCTATCAAGTTTTGTAGTATACCGGTACCTAAATATATATCTATTGATCTACCTATCGATATCTACTTATGTCTATTTATATTTTGTTCTTTCTATGTATCTTACTAATCATCTATTTATCTATCCCTCTATTTTTTCCTCATTGTTTTTATCTCATCTTCTTCATTTTACTGATCGATATATTTGACCATTCCTTGTGTTCCTTTTCCGATATTCAATACACCCACCTCTCCTGACGTGTATCAATAATTCGGTTACCCTATTTCAGAATTTTCATGCGAAACGGACGTATTTCTATTGATAACTGTAATTACTACTGAATGCTCTTTGCTGAAATTAAAACTCTTCTTCACCTGAATTTAATACTTCTCAACCCTTGCCTGTGGTTGCAAATAATTTTCCACCCCTAAAACGCTGAGGGCTGTCAGAGAGATTTGTAGATCCATTACCGCTGCATTGGAGCCTTTTTGCAGCTTTCTCCAATTTTAACAAATTTCTGTCAAGTTTTTAACGATCTCATCTTTCGAAATTGTGTCACTCAAGTTCTCCGCGCTACTCTTGCTAAAAGCGCTCTAGACCGCCAGCTTTCGCTGCAACCTGACGACTTCCGGCTTGCCAGACATGCGCAAGCGGCACTGGAAATGATCAGGCAGCCAAAACTTCCGGTTTAGAAGAGGAGAGGTTGAGGACAAAGAGAAAAATGGAAAATGAGTTCGAGGAAAGGGTGTTGTAGAAGAAGAAAAGAGTTGGTTTGATCCTATCAGCCAAGGAATCTCGGTTTTCTCGCGTTGAAGTGGGTTTAACCAAACACTCGCGGTGAAATCACAGACCATAAGGTCACACTAGAATTGCGCCACCTCTAAACTATCTTGGTAAGAGAAAAAAAAGGTGGGGAAAAAAAAAAAAAGAAAACTGTTTAAAATGGTCTTATTTTTTTCGTTCGCATCGCTTACAGTACAAGAACAAATTGAGTAAAGTACTTTTGGGATTTTTTAAAATTTGAAATTGAATGGTGCAGTCAAACAGCGCCATACCAAAATTGTATAAACCAAACCCATTAAAAAGGAAACAAAGTTTTACAGTTTAGAATTTAGCCCGTTGTCGAAGAAAGCAAAATCTTAGTTTTAGATTAACAAAAAAGACATCCGGGTCTCGATGTCAAAGGTTATTCCTCAAGTCAGCTCAGTTGTATAGCAAGGACAGAAGAACTGATAATTATGTTTAAAATAAAAACAGTTCTAAATGAATTCAGCCAACGCCAGAAAATACACATGCGATAGCGTTATTCAAGGAAAGGAAAAAAAAAAAAACAACTGCTCAACAAAATACGGCGTCCAACACATCAGACTGCTCACCAGTGACAGAAGGTCAGACAGAAAAGATTTTTTATTCCATGGTTTTTACTGCGCAAATTCCCATTTTTCTTTACCGTATTAGTTCTTCGGATGCAAAAAAAAAAATAACAATAATAAAGAAAAAGAAAAAGGAAAAAAAATAAGATGAACTAGATGCTTGTTACAAACAGTCATGTAAAAATGTTCGAAAGTCAGGCAAAATTAAGTAAAAGAGAGAGAGAGAGAGAGAGAGAGAGAGAGAGAGAGAGAGAGAGAGAGAGAGAGAGAGAGAGAGAGAGAGAGAGAGAGAGAGAGAGAGAGAGAGAGAGAGAGAGAGAGAGAGAGAATACAACAAATATGTACTTAGATATAGATCTAGCTTATGCTATTTGATACTCAAATCCTACACACAAACAGTTCAATTTTTGTTTTGAATATCAAACATACGTTCGGCTGGTTTCTCTCTTCTGTATAGAGTGAGATGAAGCTGAGAGTAAGACGAACAGTCATGTGTAGTCAGCAAGTCAAGACGCCACGGACATCGCCAAGCTTTGGTCTCAAGAGGTCCCCGTGTGGGAGATAAACAGACGTGAATCATTAGACTGGCGCCCAACAGAGGGACGTGGTCAGAATTTGCCACTAGCAACAAAACTTTGTCCGCGTAAATCTAGGGTTTGGAGGAAAAGTACTTTACTGGTTTACTTTGATGCTCAACATTATTGCTCCCTTATCTAGGGGAGAGAAAGAGAGATAGATAGAGATAGAGAGAGAGAGAGAGAGAGAGAGAGAGAGAGAGAGAGAGAGAGAGAGAGAGAGAGAGAGAGAGAGAGAGAGAGAGAGAGAGAGAGAGAGAGAGATGTGTGCGTATGTAATGCTTGCAATCGCGAAAGGACTGAAGGGAAAAAAAAAACACCACAAAAAGAAAATACCCAAACAACAAAAGTACAAACAAAATAATGACAAAAAAAAAAGCGGTCAAGGAAGATCTTACCAGAACAATCTATGGTAAAAACCAAAAAGAACAAAAAACAAAAAACAAAACAAAAACAACGAAAAAGAGAAGCCATCAGCTGCATATGCATATATTTGCTAGAGACGTGCCGCGCCGTGCTAGTGGGCCATTACTGTGGATATCTACAGGCGGGCTACGTTCAGCAGGGACTGCACGCCATCCACAAATTAATACGCATCTTGCCCACGTTGTGAAAAAAGCTTTATGAATTATGCAGCCACGTTTGGGAGCGAAAGAAAAGCTTCTTTGCGCTCATTGCGTCGGCTCATAATGTTAGAGAAAGAGAGTGCCTTTTTCATTGTCTCCTTCAATGAGCGTTCTAGCTGTAAAAGGCGAAATATATTTTCGCTTAATTGGTTTTGCTTTTGAGAAGCTTGCTTATAATAATGGAAAAACCCGCATTCACACCTCTTCTTCTCAGCTTGACAATGTAGGCTACCATACACAATGTCTTCACAGACTAGCACATTATCTTTGTCTAGGTTGTGGTTTAACTAGGTCTTTTGTCTAATAAGGCAACTTCCTCTTCTCAAACCTATGAATCATCGAATTTTTCTCTATTTTCCAGATCGTCCTGGAAATCCAAACTGACATGTACCTTTTTTTTTTGCCTGTGGCAACATTTTTTTGAAATGTTTTTGAATTAAACATCGAGAGGACATTAAATCACAAGCAAGAAGGAGATCTTGAGATGGAGTATTGTGTTCGATGGCATGTTTTATCTTATGCGTCCATATAATTGTTGTGCAGACAATTCGCGGACACTACCCAAGACATTGCTACTCATTACATGTAAACCAAAATCAGGACATTAATTCATACCTTCAATTTTGGTGCTCAAACCCAGGTTGTCGGGCTAAAGATCAACAGTCTTATTACACGGCAGTCAAAATTACGGTGTGATGATGCGACCATGCAACTAAAACGAATAATTATGAGAAACAAAACAAGGAAAAACCAAGAAAATAAACAAATAGAAAAATATGAAAACAAAACAGGCGAAAAACAAGAGAACAACTAAAACAAAGTAATTATGAGAAACAAAACAAGCAAAAATCAAGAGAACAAACAAGTAGGAAAACATGAAAACAAAACAGGCGAAAAACAAGAGAACAACTAAAACAAAGTAATTATGAGAAACAAAACGAGCAAAAACCAAGAGTAGAAATAAATAGAAAAACATGGAAACAAAGGAGGCGAAAAACAAGAGACCAATAATCGGAAGAATAAGAAAACGAAGCGAAAAAGAGAGAGAGAGAGAGAGAGAGAGAGAGAGAGAGAGAGAGAGAGAGAGAGAGAGAGAGAGAGAGAGAGAGAGAGAGAGAGAGAGAGAGAGAGAGAGAGAGAGAGAGAGAGAGAGAGAGCAAAAGACGGTATTTTTTTACCTGCATGCATTCTTCATGTTGTACTTTAAACATTTTATGTTTTCGTTTCTACCCAAATGACTTAAGCAAAGATAATATTGAATGGCAAGTTATCATGACTTATAAGAAGAAACAGAACAAGAACTTTGCAGCTATACAAAAAGAAACCGTCGTTTTTGTAACCATCTACTAACCCTTGATCCAACTTATACTTCGTTTTGATTTTAAATATCATAAGTTGGGTGAAAGTTTTAAACGATACCCTGCAATTGTAAAGAAATAACAAGTTTATATTGATGGACAATAAGATGCAGTAACTACTTATACAAAGTCAACAGCAGCGGTGAGCATGCCATAAACAACAGTTAAAAAAAGCAAATTAATAAAAAGAAGGCAACCCAAAAAAAAAATGCAAATTCTGTGTCCTATTCAAAAAGTTAAGCGAGAGAGAGAGAGAGAGAGAGAGAGAGAGAGAGAGAGAGAGAGAGAGAGAGAGAGAGAGAGAGAGAGAGAGAGAGAGAGAGAGAGATCTAGAGAGAGGTTTATGTTACATTATTTATTGAGTTATGAAACCTAGAATCCCAGGAAATTGTTTGCTCAGCTCATAACAATGGCCACAAGAGTTTGCTCTCATTTCCTCACTTTATCCACTCGTTACTTGTTCTTTCCCACACGATCGTTTAAATCTCGGATTTTGCTTTTTTGTCTCTTAGATTTTCTCTGTTTATCTTATTAATTCTTTCTCCCTTCTGCTTAATAACGGAATAACATTCTATGTTCTTGTAAAAATATGGAATTTGTATTTGATCTACTGGAGTTTATTTATTGGGGCTATCTCTCTCCCTCCCTCCCTCTCTCTCTCTCTCTCTCTCTCTCTCTCTCTCTCTCTCTCTCTCTCGTTTTCTTTTTTTTTTTTCTTTGAGCCTGTCTGTAATGTGAAGATAAAGAACGGTCAATTTATATTAATTAATTCTCTAAAATCATTTCCTTAATGACGAGGCAAAAACTACAGCTCTTTGACGTATTAATATATTTTCTAAATTACTTGCATTAAATAATAATTAAAAAAAACCAAATAGCCCAGTTTCTCATCAGGTAAATATTCTGTTATCTTTTTCTTTGGACAATACAGGAGGAACTCCGCGGGTTTTGCGCTAGAACCACTGTAGTGTATTCCACGCTTAGATCCTTCTCCAACACCCCCCCCACACACACACACACTCTCTCTCTCTCATCCATCTCTTGTATCGACCTCTTCCACCTGTATCCACCACCTGGCGGCTCACTCTGCGCAGACACCAGGTATCAACCACAGAGTGGCTATCAACTCGTGATTTCCTCGCTCTGAAAGTCTCACCCAAGCCGCCTGGTTTACTCTCCAACCAGAGACCGTCATGAATCTCCATCTCCAATCATCTGCTACATTTTATATTTTTTACCTCGTCTCTTTAACAGCTTCTAAGAATTTTATATGTATTTCCATTTTTTGTTTTCGCTCTCGTGATTTTTTCGATTTGAAACAGAAAAATCACTAACGTCTCACATTTCGGACATTTTATGAATCTGTTCAGGTATGCGTATTTCATGTATTCTGTATGATCCATACCTATTAATTTGCTTTAGAGTTACAGTTTAAAGGAAGCAAAAAGATTTTCTATCCTAATCATTCGGTAATGAATCGTTTCAAAGAACAAAAAACGGTCTATGTCGTTTTGTATTTCCATAATGTCCAAAATTTTACATGCTTATCAATTGTGCTGCTCACACTCGTCAACACCTAACTTCTTAATCTCCCATTCCGCATTTATCCCCTCCCTCCCTCCCTCCCCTCCAGGTCAAGGACCCTGCGCTTGCCAGATCGATCTAGAACAGCCTTGAAACCTTTGAAACCTATCAGAGATAAAGATCTTGTTACCTCCTTCATGTGAGCGTTACAAAATCTCGCAGTCATACCACAGTGTTACCTGGCAACTGAGTTTTGGTCTAGATAAATCACAACAGCAAGGAGTCTGTTCATATGTCAATGAGGCATCGCTGAGGCTCCAGGGTATCATGGCGTCTAATGACGAGATAAAGAGAGTAAGATTGCCACAGGGTATCATGGCGTCTAATGACGAGATAAAGAGAGTAAGATTGCCACAGGGTATCATGGCGTCTAATGACGAGATAAAGAGAGTAAGATTGCCACAGGGTATCATGGCGTCTAATGACGAGATAAAGAGAGTAAGATTGCCATAGGGTATCATGGCGTCTAATGACGAGATAAAGAGAGTAAGATTGCCACAGGGTATCATGGCGTCTAATGACGAGATAAAGAGAGTAAGATTGCCACAGGGTATCATGGCGTCTAATGACGAGATAAAGAGAGTAAGATTGCCATAGGGTATCATGGCGTCTAATGACGAGATAAAGAGAGTAAGATTGCCATAGGGTATCATGGCGTCTAATGACGAGATAAAGAGAGTAAGATTGCCATAGGGTATCATGGCGTCTAATGACGAGATAAAGAGAGTAAGATTGCCATAGGGTATCATGGCGTCTAATGACGAGATAAAGAGAGTAAGATTGCCACAGGATACCATGGCGTCTAATGACGAGATAAAGAGAGTAAGATTGCCAGGGGTGTCATGACGTCTAATAATGAGACAAAGAGAGTAAGATTGCTAGAGGGTATCATGACGTCTAATGACGAGATAAAGAGAGTAAGATTGCCATAGGATACCATGGCGTCTAATGACGAGATAAAGAGAGTAAGATTGCCAGGGGTGTCATGACGTCTAATAATGAGACAAAGAGAGTAAGATTGCTAGAGGGTATCATGACGTCTAATGACGAGACAAAAAGAGTAAGCTTGCCAGAGGGTATCATGACGTCTAATGACGAGACAAAAAGAGTAAGCTTGCCAGAGGGTATCATGGCGTCTAATGATGAGATAAAGAGAGTAAGATTGCCATAGGATACCATGGCGTCTAATGACGAGATAAAGAGAGTAAGATTGCCAGGGGTGTCATGACGTCTAATAATGAGACAAAGAGAGTAAGATTGCTAGAGGGTATCATGACGTCTAATGACGAGACAAAAAGAGTAAGCTTGCCAGAGGGTATCATGACGTCTAATGACGAGATAAAGAGAGTAAGATTGCCATAGGGTGTCATGGCGTCTAAGGATGAGATAAAGAGAGTAAGATTGCCAGAGGGTATCATGACGTCTAAGGATGAGATAAAAAGAGTAAGATTGCCATAGGGTATCATGACGTCCAATGGTGAGACAAAGAGAGTAAGATTGCCAGGGGTGTCATGACGTCTAATAATGAGACAAAGAGAGTAAGATTGCCAGAGGGTATCATGACGTCTAATAATGAGACAAAGAGAGTAAGATTGCCAGGGGTGTCATGACGTCTAATAATGAGACAAAGAGAGTAAGATTGCCAGAGGGTATCATGACGTCTAATGACGAGACAAAAAGAGTAAGCTTGCCAGAGGGTATCATGACGTCTAATGGTGAGACAAAGAGAGTAAGATTGCCAGGGGTGTCATGACGTCTAATAATGAGACAAAGAGAGTAAGATTGCCAGAGGGTATCATGACGTCTAATGACGAGACAAAAAGAGTAAGCTTGCCAGAGGGTATCATGACGTCTAATGGTGAGACAAAGAGAGTAAGATTGCCAAAGGGTTTCATAACAGATTACCAGAGGGTATCATGACGTTTAATGACGAGACAAAGAGAGTAAGATTGCCAGAGGGTATCATGGCGTCTAATGACGAGACAAAGAGAGTAAGATTGCCAGATGGTATGTCTAATGACGAGATAAAGAGAATAAGATGGCCCGAGGGTATCATGACGTCTAATGATGAGACAAAGAGGGTAAGATTGCCACAGGGTGTCATGGAAAACATTCCAACACTCCAGGATAATATCCACGCTTAGGACGCTAGGCATATTAAGTCTAATTGCTGTCACACCCCACAAAGACATAAAGCTATTTTTATCCCATGAAGACAGCGGTCTTTGTGTAAGCAGCTGTCTTGAGGGATCTTTTGATAATCTCCTTGTCGGCTTAACATATTTGATATTTTTTCTTGTCTTTGCATGCGAGTGAGTCGATCATGAAATATGTGGCTTAACTCAGATCTCATGGCTCTTGATACAGCAAAGATGGTGACAGAAAGGGGCGGAAGGGCTGCCCCATCTCTCTGTGTTGATGTTGATTGGGGAATGATGTACACAAAGCAGACATGTCTCTGAATAGGTAAGAAGTATGAGCTGTCCTCATTGGCCAAAGTAAGAAGGGAGAAAAGTAGATAAGAAAGTACACAGATACATAAACAGTTTCTCCTACTTTCTAATTTCCACCTCGTTCTATTCTCTTAAAATAAACATAGTCGTTTTCATTTTTCTCTTCCACCTAATCCCCTTCCCAACATCCCCACTTTACTTCCCTCACATGATTAACTACACACCCTTAATATTATCTCTAATGTGTGCTCCCTTCTCATTAATTATGCACATAATACATAGTCTTAAATTTGCTGTCTTCCATCTGTAAACTGTTCTTTATTTCAATCAGTTGTGGCACCTCTTTGCGTCTCTCTCCTCTTTTCTTCTCCTCAATCTGTAGCTCCCTCTTTTCTTCCGTCTCTCTGTCTCTCCACAACTCTATCTCTCCCTATCTCTCTCTCTCTCACTCTCTCTCTTTCTCCCTCCGACACGAAATGACTCGTGTCATGATTGAGTCGAGCAAGTTTGAGCTCACATGGAAAGATATAAGGCTGAACTGCTCGGCAGTGAGGAGATAATGGTGATAATAATGATGATGCTAACATCAGGTATTATCATCCCATTGACACACCCTGCTGACTACAACAATGTAGATAATAATGATGATGCTAACATCAGGTATTATCATCCCATTGACACACCCTGCTGACGACAATGTTGTCGATAATAATGATAATAGTAACACCAGGTATTATCATCCCAGTGACACACCCTGCTGACTACAATGATGTAGATAATAATGATGATGGTAACACCAGGTATTATCATCCCAGTGACACACCCTGCTGACTACAATGATGTAGATAATAATGATGATGGTAACACCAGGTATTATCATCCCAGTGACACACCCTGCTGACTACAATGATGTAGATAATAATGATGATGCTAACATCAGGTAATATCATCCCATTGACACACCCTGCTGACTACAATGATGTAGATAATAATGATGATGCTAACATCAGGTAATATCATCCCATTGACACACCCTGCTGACGACAATGTTGTCGATAATAATGATAATAGTAACACCAGGTATTATCATTCCAGTGACACACCCTGCTGACTACAATGATGTAGATAATAATGATGATGGTAACACCAGGTATTATCATCCCATTGAAACGCCCTGCTGACGACAATGATGTCGAACGGACGTTCTAATTTCACACTGTGACGAAGCTTGAAATTAACTCATACATTCCTACAGCAGCCAGCTAGATCGAGGACACGGAAAAGGGATAGGGGGAGGTAGTCCTGGAAAAATCAATAGGAGGGTAGAGAAAAACAGGGAGAGAGACACGGAGAGAAAGAAAGAGTGAGAGGAAGAGGGACAGAGCGAGAGAGAGAGAGAGAGAGAGAGAGAGAGAGAGAGAGAGAGAGAGAGAGAGAGAGAGAGAGAGAGAGAGAGAGAGAGAAGAGAGAAAAACAGATATATATATATATATATATATATATATATATATATATATATATACGAGTATATATACATTAGAGAGAGAGAGAGAGAGAGAGAGAGAGAGAGAGAGAGAGAGAGAGAGAGAGAGAGAGAGAGAGAGAGAGAGAGAGAGAGAGAGAGAGAGAGAGAGAGAGAGAGAGAGAGAGAGAGAGAGAGAGAGAGAGAGAGAGAGAGAGAGAGAGAGAGAGTATGATAAAAATGAGACAGAGAGAGAAAACACCAGTTTCATAACAAGTGATTTTATGACTTCACGGCTCAGTCGGTGAAACATACTTTAACATTGAACCGGACCGTTTCCGGTAAAAAAAAAAATTACGGTTTGTTTTGGTTACCGATTTGGATTTATTTATTTTTGGCATCAGCCATTTTGAACTACTCTCCGGAGAAGGTCATTGGATCTTATTTACAAGGTAATTTACACAAATCAACTCAAACATAAAAAGAACATTTTTGTCAACAGGATTGTTTATTACAAAGTTCTCTATTCCTTGGTTTGGATATATGTAATTAAGCTTTCAACGGAGTATCCGTGTCACTTTTGTATTGGCCATAAGTATGCTTTAGCGATAATAAATCATGATCTATATAAGCAAACTTCGAGTCTTTGAGAAATTTAAAAACATTCATAAGTTTAATTTTGTTTCTTGATGAGTCCAGGTATCTGAAAGACACGACGTGTAAATACATATATTCATTCTACTTCATGACATTGATAAAAGAAAGACAAAAACAAGAAAAGGAAGAGAGAAAACTGAATTAAGCAGATTAAATACCTTCTAGAATCTTACACCAGAAAATTAACAAACAGGAAAGATTTACAAATCCAAAAAGCCTCATCACTCGCTCATAATGATTCTTTTATCTTTGGAGAGTGAATCACTCGAAGAATAATAATAGAATGTCAATAATTACTAGGTACAACTTCTTTTCTCCATCTTTGGTAAAATGAAAATCTCGAATTTCCTTATGTGCCACGAGTCATGCCCTGCTGTGCCATGTATACATAATAAACCAGAAAACTTGTCAAAAGATAAGCCTCAAATTGATAAAATGACAAGATATCAGACATAACACAGTTCACTCTTTGTTTTTTTCTTTCCTATCTACCCATCCCCATTTCAAAGAACACACACACATCACAAACGAAATTGTCTTCCCTACAAAAGGTAGGAAAAAATATTACAGAAATGAAACAAAAAATAACAGAAACAGAATAATCAATTAGCATTAGATGATTGATTGATTGATAGATTGATTGATTAACTGAACGATTCTTTGGGTGATACAGCCTGTCCACAAAACCCAGCAAGAGGCGTGCAGGTGAGGTCAGCACCAGCCGGGAGACCAAACCCCTCCGAAGTGTTTCGGATTGGCCTTGGGGCTGTTTGGCGGGAAGTTTGGCGGGACGTATCTCTTGCGCTGCTCAGCCAGTCTCTCCTGCAGCTGCTGCACGACTTCCGGCAGCTTGTCGTACAGGTTGTTGTGCTCTGTTGGATCGTCTAGGTGAGGAGGGGAGGGAGGGAGAAACGGCTGTGAGCGAAGGTTAATGCTGGAACAAATCGGTAAAGCAGGCATGTCCCAAGTCCGGCTCTCCGGCCAAATGCGGCCCGTGTTCAACTTTACACTAACATAAAACCAATAACAATTAAACTTTAATGGTGAAAGATTGTCAGGTTGAATGGTCGGCACCCATATTTTTTTATGCCACCAAATATGGCCCTCTTTGCAAAAAGTTTGGACAGCCCTGTGTTAGATCAGTGTCCGTCGCAGTGATGATTGTGTATGTTATGTATATGAGATCATGTGATTTGGACATCCACAGATGTATTCAATAGCAACAAAAGATTTACGACTAAAATGCTGGCGTTCATGAAATAGGAAATAGTGGAGGCGGAAGGCAGTTGTGGAAATTATCTTTTAAAGCTTAAAGTGTCAGAACATACATATACAGACAATGAAATATTCTAGATGTTACAGGGATAACAGAGTAGTATTACTAATAAGGAATTTTCAGAGGGTGTAAAGTGATGAGGAAGTTTTAGAGGGAATAAAGTAGTGAGGATCTTTCAGAGGAATGACGTAATGAGGCTGTTTACAAGGAATCTAACGATGGGAATGACGTAATGAGGCTGTTTACAAGGAATCTAACCATGGGAATGACGTAATGAGGCTGTTTACAAGGAATCTAACGATGGGAATGACGTAATGAGGCTGTTTACAAGGAATCTAACGATGGGAATGACGTAATGAGGCTGTTTACAAGAAATCTAACGATGGGAATGTTTCAGAAGGAATAAAAAAAAAGAAATACATAACAACCAGTGACAGTACTGATAATAGTGGGAGATGAATGCGGCCAGTTTGCTCACGAGTGGTTTGCGCGTCACAAGTAACCCAACTTAAAAAATTAAGGTCAAGGTTGTCTACAAGGTTTTAGGCAATGTATCCAACTCTCGCCCTAAGATCGCCACTGAATGGGTGTTAAAAACTTAAAACAAACAAACAAAAAACCCTCTCCTAATGGCATGATGAGAAACTCACCTTTCAAATTGAAGAGGTAATGGTTCTTGGCCAAAGACTGAGGCTGACCAGATCGCATCAACTCCTGGACGGCCGGGGTGTCCAAGGTCATGTTGGCCAACTGACCAGCAGATATCTCCACACCCTGGTCAACAGAGTCCGGCTTGTACCAGCCTTGGTAGAGACCCGGGTAGCCCTCAATCAGTTTGTAATCTCCGAAACTTTAACAAGGAGGAAATATAAAAAAATATTAGGTTCTGGACAATTCATTCAGATCAACCACATGAAAAGTAAAAGAATTTATAGAGAGGAGGAACGAAAAGTGTGGTAGAAAAGGAGTAGAAGTATCTTTCTAAACATGATTTAAAAAAAAAAGGGTCAAATGAATAAATTTTTAAGGTTATGTCTGGTTCTCTTGATTTCTGAAACACTGGTACAGCAGGACTAACGAAGGTGACCAGCTTTGATTTATTTGAAGGTCCTGAACGCTTAAATACGATCTCTCAAGATGTATTTTCAAAATTTTGTTCGGTACCAATAAATGTGTAAGAGAATACTACATGTATCTATCAATTGATAGTTCGAATCCCATAGTGGCAAGAGTTTTTCGGTCATTTTCACTCTGAACTTAGTCCTAACCACACCTGAGCACTACCAAAACTCTAACTCTTTACATTTTTAGAAGTAGTAGTAGTAGTAGTAGTAGTAGTAGTAGTAGTAGTAGTAGTAGTAGTAGTAGTAGTAGTAGTAGTAGTAGTAGTAGTAGTAGTAGTAGTAGTAGTAGTAGTAGTAGTAGTA
>JAWDGP010005492.1:485000-490000 GCA_033675545.1 Elysia crispata | reverse complement strand
AGAGATAAATAGACAGATGGATTGAGAGATGGATAGATAGAAAGATATCTATCTATCTATCTATCTATCTATATATACACAGACAGACAGACAGACAGACAGACAGACAGATAGATAGATAGATAGATAGATAGATAGATAGATAGATAGATAGATAGATAGATAGATAGATAGATAGATAGATAATAATAATAATAATAATAATAATGAAGTTATTTCCTAGCGCCTCTTCCTACTTGTAGGCTCGAAGCTCTTTACAATAGTCTATTTACAAACGTTTAACATAGTGACACTAGTCTATAGTCTAAAACATAGTCCATTAACAATTCAATCAAACAGAAAAGGAAAAAAATAAATAAGTTACATGTACAAAGAGAATAAGAAAAGACATTGACAATAAGACAAATTTCTCAGACTAATTAAGGTCTTCATGTGCAGTAAACAAATGGGTTTTCAATAGATAGATATATAGATAGAGAGAAGAAAAAGTGAGAGAGAGAGAAAGAGAGAGAGAGAGAGAGAGAGAGAGAGAGAGAGAGAGAGAGAGAGAGAGAGAGAGAGAGAGAGAGAGAGAGAGAGAGAGAGAGATAGTGAAAGGCGATAGCGGAAGAAAGGGACAGAGAGTGAGAAAGAACTGTAAGAGAGGCATAGAGAAAGAGTGAGAGATAGAGAGATGAGAGAGAGACAGAGAGAGAGAAGGAGAGAGAGAGCGAGCGAGAGAGAAAGAGAGAGAGAGATAGAGAGAGATAGGATAGTGAGAGAGACATCGAGGAAAAGCAGTGTTGATGACAAGTCAAAAGTTACAATATTATCAACAACATCTGTCTACAGCTCAAAATCTTACCGTTATATGTGATGCCTAGTGCAGAGGCCAGTGTAGGAAACCAGTCCACGGCGTGCATCATACTGCAAGACATAAAACATATACACATAATTATATACAACATAACATTTATACCATTATAGCAATTAATATATAAAGAAAAAACCTATCATACAATGCATTAATCATTTATCGCATTATGATGTCTCAAGTTAAGATTTTATTCCTATACTTTGGCCAGCCAATAAAAGACTTTATTGATGATGGTTTTAATCAGTTTTATAGTGCGAGAACTAAAATCAGATGTGCATTGGTCAATTAAATCCGAGCTTTAGTCTCATTTCTGTCTCGCTTCTATAATTAGTTTGCAGGTCCTATGCAGAAAATATTTATGTAAATCAAAGTTTAGTTTTTTGATCCAAACTATAAGGTGTTAAAGGCCATGTAAAAATGAGTAATAACAGAAAGCTTTACTAAATAATCGACTCTACATATAGACCTAAGTATCATATGACTCAAGCTTGTTTCTGCATCTGGAATAGCTAGCTTCAGTGCTCAGAGAAAGGGGTCCGTGGCCATGGAATTTGAGAACGCCTGAATACCACAAGAAAGTCACAGTTGTTCCACCTAACGTCTCTGTTTGATGACCCTGAGAACATTTGTCACATATCAAACAAATCTCCATCAGACAGATCAGGGTCTCAGGATGTGAATCTCATGAAATATTCAGCCTTGGCGACGGTCTAGACACCTCGGCGGAAAAAAAATCTGCGTATTCTTGAGAGTTAGAGATACACTTTATTACTGACATCACTGGTCAAGCCCTAAGGTGTACCAGAGAAATCGTTATTATCATTATCATTATAATTATTATTATTATTATTATTATTATTATTATTATTATTATTATTATTATTATTATTATTATTATTATTATTATTATTATTATTATTATTATTTTTGTTGTTGTTGTTGTTGTTGTTGTTGTTGTTGTTGTTGTTGTTGTTGTTGCTGCTGCTGTTGTTGTTATTATTATTATTATTATAATTATTATTATTATTATAATTATTATTATTATTATTATAATTATTATTATTATTATAATTATTATTATTATTATTATTATTATTATTATTATTATTATTATTATTATTATTATTATTATTATTATTATTATTATTATTATAATAATAATAAACTGTGTCACTTCCGCGTGTGGGTGTATGTAACTACTGTGATTGTGTTCCTTTCAGATTCTAATTTAACTTTTTGTGCTCAACTTCATAAAACTTTGAAGGAGATGCTCCAAAATTAACTTACAACTGTCAGTTCTAATTATCAAACGTATGGACTCATAAAGTGGCCATAAATGCAGTCCTTTTAAAACTTCACCCAAAGTCGTATGCGAAAATTAAACGTCTTCTACACAAACAATTCGTCTTAGCCGCCGTGTGTGGCAAATAACCCTCCACAGACAACTCTCCCTACACGTTGCGTGTGGCACGACAGACAACCCTCCTACCATTTGCGTGTGACGCCACAGACAACTCTCCCTACACGTCATGGGCGACATCGCAGACAACCCTCCTACCCTTTGTATGTGACACCACAGACAACCCTCCCTACCCTTTGTATGTGACACCACAGACAACCCTCCCTACCCTTTGTGTGGGACAACACAGACAACCCTCCCTACAAGTCATGGGGGACATCGCAGACAACCCTCCTACCCTTTGTATGTGACACCACAGACAACCCTCCCTACCCTTTGTGTGTGACACCACAGACAACACTACTTACACGTTGCGTGTGACACCACAGACAACCCTCCTACCTTTTGTGTGTGACACCACAGACAACCCTCCCTACCCTTTGTATGTGACACAACAGACAACACTCCTTATACATTGCGTGTGATGCCCAGACAACCCTCCCTACCCATCGTTTCTCCACAACAGGCATCCGCCCTCTACCCGTGGTGTGTGACACCACAGACAACCCATCTTACCCATCATATATGACGCCTGTCTGTTTCAGCAACGGACTGTGGATAAAGGCTGCCGCGCGGGTACCCCCCTCAAAGATGGTCACCTTCCCACCTCTCAGGGGGTAGTTGTTGCCGCCGAAGATGGTCCAGCCACCATTCTGGAGCAAGAGATGTGGAGAATAAAGATGGTGATGGAAAAAAGTGGTTATTAGGGAACATTCACTGATGATGAATTGCCTGAATGTTTTGTGTTGTAAAAAAACTATAATTGGACTGTACCACATAGAGGATGGTTATTGGTCAAGAGGTATTTTTTTTTCGCACATGAAGGTTCCAATAATGACCAAAATTTTAAAATCAAGAGATTTCATTAACAGCTCGATTTCTTGTAAAAGACTTTTTTTCTCTTAATAGCGAGATATTTTATGGAGCTGGTCTGACAATGTCAAAACGTGAACATTCATTTCGAAACTAACAGTATCCCAAATGTCTCTAATGTCCATTCTCCTCCGAAATCATCACCACAATCAAGGACAGAACAGCAAAACAATAATAAGTGAAGGTACCAAAACAAACACCATGTTGCACTCCATGTACCACCTTTGGGAGAATTGAGGTCTGTTTTTCTTTACAATATGAGAATCGATAGAAACAAAGCTAACTAATGTTGAATTGACCCCTCTCCCCACCGTCTCATTTCTTTTGAACAAGATTGGGCTCCCGTATTGATAACATTTTTGAAAAAGATATAACGCGACGTAAGAACATTTTGTACAGTGATGGAAATTCCCCATGCTTGCTTCTTCAAAGTAAATGAGGAAAAAATGTCAACTGTTGCAAAGGAATTTCTTCACAACGTCTTTAAAAGCCTGTCAAAGGGGCGCAACTCACATCAGCGGTAAACACAATAATAGAGTTCTGGTACATGTCCTTGTCCTGAAGGGCTGTGACAACTCTGCCTATAGCATCATCCAGGGAGGTAACCATGGCTGGGTCAAACAGAAAACATGGAGAAATAAAACAATAATCACGTGACGTTTCGCACGGTGCTGAACAAAGGGTACTAAGTTTTTAACATAGCAAGAAAGTAAAGACAATGCAAAATTAAAATACAAAACAAAAATAAAACAACGAAAAACAACAAACAAACAAAATTGGAAATATTATTATGTAAATATAATTATATAACATGAAAAAATATTATTCCTTTGAGCTGCAATATGAAAATTAACATTTTTCCATGTATTGAGAAAACAATTTTTCTGCCCTTTGTTTTTTTAGACTTATGTTTTCTTTGGATGTACATGGTTATATTAACAAACACAAAGAGGAGAGATAAGAAATAAATAAAACGATATCATTTTACTTAAAGAAACTTACCAGACAAAGCTTTCCTATTTTTGTTTTTAATGTTTGGGTACATCTCCAAATACTTGTCTGGTACCTGCGGAAAGATCAGGTCCTTTATGTTTTCTTTTAGTTGATGAGCCAAAAATATGATCGTCCAGGCTATTGCAGGATGTTTAGAAATGAACAGAATTCACGCAGTCTATCTATGTAGGCACATATTTACCAGGATGGTGATATTTTTTCTGTGTCTAAGATATGATCTAATCTGTTGTTGTTGTTGTTGTTGTTGTTGTTGTTGTTGTTGTTGTTGTTATTATTATTATTATTATTATTATTATTATTATTATTATTATTATTATTATTATTATTATTATTTTTGTTGTTGTTGTTGTTGTTGTTGTTGTTGTTGTTGTTGTTGTTGTTGTTGTTGTTGTTGTTGTTGTTGTTGTTCTTCTTCTTCTTCTTCTTCTTCTTCTTCTTCTTCTTCTTCTTCTTCTTCTTCTTCTTATTATTATTATTATTATTATTATTATTATTATTATTATTATTATTATTATTATTATTATTATTAGACAGAAAAAAGAGACGCACTATTGTCTTTTATTTATTAACGTTATCAACCTGCGTATATTTTCTCATCATTTCCATTTATATATCGATTTATCACGCTGTCTATCTTTCTATCTATAATATGTCAATATATGTGGATATCTACCTATATTTCTTTCTTACCATCTATCTATGTCCATGCACACATATGTGTGTATGAACCAACCTATAGAGACATGTAGACACTCTGAAAGGGCATGTATAGGTAGAGCATGTATGTGTTTGCACCAA
>JAWDGP010005492.1:477500-480000 GCA_033675545.1 Elysia crispata | reverse complement strand
GAAAAATTCCTTAGAAAGGATTATTTCAAGGGTATGTGTTCTCGCATAAAGTGCTTGAAGGTGCACTGCCTTATTGGAATTCAAAGCTACGAATCTAATTCAACCTTCATGATAGTGAATGTTTTAGACTTAGAATCTATAAATAGATTTGGATTTCTCTGAAATTAGCTGTCTATTCGTATTTTAGCGGAAAGAAAATTGACTTATACTCATTGCTTATTGAAATTACAAGTGGTTGAGTGGTATGGGCAGTTTTCCTTGGACCTGTAGGTGCCTGAGTTTGTGGGGTTCGAATGCCGCGCTCTGCCCATTATGTCAACAGGTTTTACCAGTTTTTTTGTTCTTTTATTTCAGTTAAGGATTCTCAGTCCGTTTTATATACCCATCATTAATTGGATCAGTTGAAAGTTGAGGCAAAAAAGTTTGTATTTAGAACTGACGTTCAAAAACCATTTCTAATTAAAAAATAAAGGAAAATAAATTTGATTAATCAATTTTAACTCCCCCCCCCAAAAAAAAAAAAAAACAACAACCCGCCCCCCCTCCCAAAAAAAAAAAAAAAATAATAAAAACCGAAAAAAAAAATCTCTCTCATGGTATGTGGAGCGGTAGTTGTTGTCATCGAGTACGAATAATCACGTGGTTAGTATGGGCTGGGACAGGACCTCAGGTTACCCGGCAAAGAATCTTTCAAATTTTAGTATGATAGATATTAGTGATTTGCTGAACATAAAAATAAAACAAACATTTGTGAAAATATAATTAAAAAGCAAACGACAAATCAATAATAATGTATAAATAGAAGGTCGACTGCCCATCTGACTGATGACACATTTATGAAGGATGTATTTCAATACTATCACTAGCGTGCTAAATGTAAATGAATGGAGAACTATTTCCTTAGCCATAAAATAATGAATATTAACCTAATATTCAGTTTTACTATGAAATAAAGACAGAGGGGCATTGACCCTAAATTGACGTGAGTTTTTCATCAACAGCAGGGTCATCAGGTTTGGAGATGTTGAATTAGAGCTAATTTTGTGTTAATGTTAGTTCTTCTATTCCGCTGCGAATTATAGTAATTATGTTAAAAGGTCTATAAACTGTATGGTCGCTTTTGGTATGATATTAATGATGTTCAGACGGGTACACTATAAAAATTAATAGTTATTTGGTCAAACATAAATCATACATTTCGCCATCAAAGATAAAATACGATCAAGGGAAACGATCTGCTGAGGAGCATCATATTGGAAGCAACATTGATCACAGGGTAGAGATCTGGCCCTCATCACTGCGGGATCTTTGTTCGGCAGGTTCGAACCTAACTGAGACCAACCAGATATCACGTCTGCGCCGGTATATCGGCACTGGGTACTCAAGTGAAGAATACGAAAACGCCGAAATTTCGGTGTTCTGAAAACCTTCTCCTTTCATGACCAGAACACATAATAGCAGGCTTTTCTGATTGGGATGAACAGCCATTTTTTTCTTGGCTTCTGCTGTGTTTTTAACTGTTCTGTCAAAGTTTCTAGCTTAAAAGGCCCGAGATAGGGACGTGCTAAGAGGGTTGTTTGGGCCACGCTTTAGCGGAACATTTGGACCATCCGAGGCTGACTTGATCACTAGAGATGGGAATTCAGTCATCGTCTTTGAGTGGACAGATTATATCCACCAATAGCACATGGAATCAACACAGTAATAGAGGTCAAGACTGTGTACTGACCTGTAGGCCCATCCTGAACGGGTACACACCAGTCATGAAGGCGGACCTGGACCTGGTGTAACATAGAGAAAACAGTTGAAATATATAGTTAGAGAGTTTCCCTTAGGTCTAGTGCAAACACCGTACATGGTCTAGTCTCCTTTATTTGCTAAATTATCTCACCACACCGGTCCTCATTTCCTATAGGTCTAGTATAAACACCTTTCATTGTCTGACTCATTTATTTGCTAAATTTCTCACCACGCCGCTCCTCATTTCCCTTAGGTCTAGTGCAAACACCGTACATGGTCTAGTCTCATTTATTTCCTAAATTATCTCACCACACCGCTCCTCATTTCCTTTAGGTCTAGTACAAACACCTTTCGTTGTCTAGTCTCATTTATTTGCTAAATTAACTCGCTACACCACTCCTCATTTCCCTTTCCACGACCACGAGAAGGAGAATAATGGAGAAAGGTAGAGAAGAGAGAAGGAAGGAGAATAATGGACAAAGGTAGAGAAGAGAGAAGGAAGGAGAATAATGGAGAAAGGTAGAGAAGAGAGAAGGAAGGAGAATAATGGAGAAAGGTAGAGAAGAGAGAAGGAAGGAGAATAATGGAGAAAGGTAGAGAAGAGAGAAGGAAGGAGAATAATGGAGAAAGGTAGAGAAGAGAGAAGGAAGGAGGATAATGGAGAAAGGTAGAGAAGAGAGAAGAAAGGAGGATAATGGAGAAAGGTAGAGAAGAGAGAAGGAAGGAGGATAATGGAGAAAGGTAGAGAAGAGAGAAGAAA
>JAWDGP010005492.1:415000-472500 GCA_033675545.1 Elysia crispata | reverse complement strand
TATCCTATTTCTTAACTTGCTGATACAATCCTCGAGTGCCTCTGATAGAACAGACCTAGTGGTTGTTTCCGATAACAGAAAAAACCGGAAAAAAACAATCAGTTAATCAAACTTTATTTGTTGATATGAGGGAGGGGGAGGAGAGAGAGAGAGAGAGAGAGAGAGAGAGAGAGAGAGAGAGAGAGAGAGAGAGAGAGAGAGAGAGAGAGAGAGAGAGAGAGAGAGAGAGAGAGAGAGAGATATCTAAAAGGAAATAGGCACACAAGTTTATAATTACGGGACAAAAGAGAAATGGAGAAAGGTAAAGAAGAGAGCAGGAAGAAGAATACTGGAGAAAGGTAGAGAAGAGAGTAGGAAGGAGAATAATGGAGAAAGGTAGAGAAGAGAGTAGGAAGGAGAATAATGGAGAAAGGTAGAGAAGAGAGTAGGAAGGAGAATAATGGAGAAAGGTAGAGAAGAGAGTAGGAAGTGGAATAGCGGAGAAAGGTGTGAAATCGAAAATAGGAGGAAGGAGTTTAAGGTTAAGAGAGAAGAGGGGAGGGTAGATGTTGTTGAGGAAATCGGAGGAATAAATTTATTTACACTGTAGATATAAATGTCCGACAAATTTGTGGCTAAATTTATTTTTTTTTCCAGATCTAATTAAAAAAAAAATACTACTGTTCAAATAATAATTATAAAACGTTCCGTTGCTATGTACAAAGAAGAAAACTTACCTTGAAACATAGAACTATATCTACAGTATTTTTTGTCCAGCACTACATGTAATTAAGCAAAACCTCAACTATTAAACACTTACAAACAGTCGAAGATGGTCTATATAGGGGCCACAATCTTCTTGTCCTTACAACCGTCACTTGTATCAGTCTCTCTCTCTCTCTCTCTCTCTCTCTCTCTCTCTCTCTCTCTCTCTCTCTCTCTCTCTCTCTCTCTCTCTGTGGAACCTGGTATATTCGAAACAGGTGAAAATGCTAGGGCGGGCCCACAGACTTAGGAGACGATATTATCATCAGTGAAGAAAAGTCCTGGTTTGAAAAGCTTCATAATACAGGAGCAGCAACAGCAGCTGTCCTTGAGCCTGTCATGCTTCACGTCACACACTGCTATTGGGTCGTTAAGTCGCGTGCTTAATATGTCCTCAGGCTCTTCTTCTGCTAAGAGCCTAGCGATCACTTTAATGAAGACAAATAGACCTTCATTCTAAAATTAACTCCTTTTAATTGCGCATGTCTTGTTATATAATTATTTTTTATGTTTAAAAATGTGTATTATGTGTCACTCAGATAGACATGATGAACAGTTCAGACTTTGCCAGACACAAGACACCAGAGTAGTCACCATCGATTGTTACAGTTTGCGACTCTAGCGCTCGATGCCACCACTCCCCCTCTCCCCCCCCCACCCAACCCCAACTCTTATCTTCAAACCATGAATTGGAATGGCCACCCTGTTAGAAAATAATTTTATATTCGTTCAAAGCAAAGCACAGTAGATATTCTGAAAAACTGCACAGAAGAGAATGATTGAAAAATAAAAAAAACAAAACAAAACATGTCTCTGACGTCATGCCATAAGTTCTATTGCACCTGGGTTCTCAGGTACCTTAAACACAGGACCTCGCATTCCTGACCCAATACAGCCTGGGGCAAAGTGGGCAAAGGTCACGACCCCTACAGATTTGTTTCGTTGGATGGATGAGCGGAGGACAAGGAAGGAAATAACATCACATGACTTGGCTTTTATTGAACTTTTTTTTTGTCGAGTCTTACGGATTTCGTAATGTAGGTGGGTTTTATTTGAATCTATTTTTGTGTCTGATTGTTTAGAATTGCACAGTGAAGTTTGGTGCGCAATTCACAAGTGTAGCGCCTTGCTTTGTTTATGAGGGGAAGAAAGGATTTAGAAAGTTAGAAAGTAAGAAATAAGAAATCTAATTAAGAAAATCAGACATTTTGAATCCGCATACCCCTTTCTTATAGTTGATTGGTTTAAATTAATGAAGCTAAATAATGGAGAGGGAGAGAGAGAGGTAGAGAGAGAGAGAGAGAGAGGGAGAGAGAGAGGGAGGGGGGAGAGAGAGGGAGAGAGAGGGATCGAGAGACAGAGACAGAGCCAGCCAGCCAGACAGATAGAGAGAGAGAGAGAGTCAGAGAGAGAGAGACGGATAGACAGAGTTTCAAAGAGACAGAGAGAGGCAGAGAGAGAGTGAGAGAGAGAGAGAGAGAGAGAGAGAGAGAGAGAGAGAGAGAGAGAGAGAGAGAGAGAGAGAGAGAGAGAGAGAGAGAGTGAGTCAAAGACAGTCACAGGAAGAGAGGCAGAAAGATATTTATCTTTTTCCCACAGTCTCTCCAAAGCCTATCGGTGTCAGTACAACTCTAAGTTTGTTCCATTTTCTGACACCTGCTCCAGTCATATCTCAGCAGCCGATAAAGTTTGATAACCCTGTCTGATGTCCTGTTAGGGAGACTACAGGAGGCAAGGAGGCACTTGACCTCATGATTGAATACAGCACATAATAACCCGTGTGGCTGTCGCGCGAGGTCACATGACAGGGTGACGTAAGAGAATCAGTGTCACCAGATTGAAGTTCTGAATGAGATCATGTGTCAATGAATCAATCTGTAAACATCCTCTGGCTTCAGTCTGGCAACAGCAAGGGGAGTCAACTGAGTTGCTGAAGGGTTACATGTATTTTACATAAAGAAGAACGGATGGTTAATATGCAAAGAAACAGCAACAACAACAACAACAACAACAACAAAACACTACCACCACCAACAAAAACAACAAATGTTGGAGTATCACCCGATGTTGTTTAATAATATTATTGTTATTATTACTATTACTATTATTATTATTATTATTATTATTATTATTATTATTATTATTATCATCATCATCATCATCATCATCATCATCATCATCATCATCATCATCATCATCATCATCATTATTATTATTATTATTATTATTATTATTATTATTATTATTATTATTATTATTATTATTATTATTAATATTATTATTATTATTATCATTATTATGCTTCTACTACGATATTGAGGGATTGTGCAAAGCTATTTCATTGCAAACTATAGACTTTTTCCTCCGTCACTTTCTCTCTCTCTCTCTCTCTCTCTCTCTCTCTCTCTCTCTCTCTCCCCCCTCCCCCTATCTCTCTCTCTCTATCTGTCCCACAAAAAATCTAAAAAGAACCATATTTGTGATGCTCAGAAGTTTACCTTTATTCAATCAAGTCTCTGTAACAAATAGCGTCTATTATGACATCGACAGTGTTTTTTCAGCCGCTCACTTTTTCTTTTATATTTCTACATTCTTTCTTCTTTAACTCTTTGACACAAAATTAATAATGTTACTTTAAAACTCATGCAGCTGCCCACCATGTCTGAAAAGCGATTTATTTCGTTCTACTGTGATACCACCTCTGATATAGGTCGTCCTCTCATTTAAACTAAAAAATATTTACTTAGTTTTTTTTTTTCAAATCGGCCTTTGTGTGAACAGTTTCCTCAGAAAACTTGGGAGATACAATTTTATCCCCATCTCTCGCTGTTTTCATCCCTTCTCGTCATATTATTGACCTCGTCACGACTGTGAGATGGTTTCCATCCACGATCATAAATCCTTAATCATGTTGATTCTGAAAACTTCATTTTCTGCCAGCTCAGTGATGTGTTTGCTTCCTTATTAAAATAACAGCAGTAATAATCCTTACAGAACATTCAACAACCTCCGATGACCTCATTTGGCTATCGTTAATTCCATCGCAGCGATGATCTAAAAGCTCTGCGCAGCGAGGATCAATATCGAAGTTTGTTCTGTTTTCACATTCTCTTCATGAATAATACATGTGATAACAATCTTGAAATAAAACTGGCTACAAGTCGTGTCCGATATTAAGAAAAAAGAACACCAAAAAAAAAAAAATAAAGCTAATAATCAACACATTTTCTGGTCCTCTATAATTATCGCATACTTGACCTAGGTTTTTTAACCTTTTTTTAATGCGATCTTCATTCTGAGTTTTTTTTATTATTTGTTCACAGGAAATATTTTACTCGGATTTCGCTTTTTTAAAGTTTTTTTTTATCCAGATCAACCTGATTTTTGTCCTTTTTTCTTTTAGAGGATGAAATAATCCAAATTTTTCTTTTTGAGCATGAACTGCCCTTGTTGTATACTTAACCATTTCATGTTTCTCATAATTATCCTAAACTTTGAACAAACGTGGTATTTTTCTTTTGTTTTTGTCGAAAAAGAAATACATATTTATTAACTCGAGTTTTTTTTTTCATAAACTATCATGCTTCACCTCGCTTGCTCTCACAATTACGTTTGTCAACAAATCTCCCCCCCCTCATTTTTTTTCACGCACACAAAGGTTCGTCCCCCCCCCCCCCCACACACACACTTTCTTTCCCCCAAAAAAGCCCAAAGCATGACTAAACATTCGAACTGCAAGCATCCCACTTAGCCGACATAATTCGGTGTTTTCGATCCCACAATTATTACGAGTATCAGTGTGACGGACGTGCGAGTTTTCGAACTTTGCGCGCATAAAATCATCTGGGGGGAAAATGAGTTTTGAAATAATCATGAGGCGCTGCAGTGTTTGTGTGTCATCATCTCTGTCCAAACAGACCCGTCTCTCTCTCGGCCTGGGGCTTGCACAATAAACCTGTTGGGTTAACCTGGGCCCTGCATGTTACATTCTCGTCTGGGAGAATTCTTACATATACAACGGTGGCACCACACGCCTCTATACTCTGCAGTGTTGTGTCTGGGGTTTGCGGTGAAGGTTACACTCAGCTTGGATTTAACACGTTTGATTTGATTTAAATTTTACATTGCCTAATCCTAATAAGTAGTAGCAGATGGCGAAGATGGCCCTCCGTGAGGGCTGGTTAGATGGGATTCGATCTCGTTACATGAAGAAACAGGCAGTTTGGTCTTATTGGGAGTTTGGTTATATCGTAAAGAGAAGGAAAAAGAAGGTAGTGAACTCCTTAATACAACTCTACGAAATAGAGAAACTAATTTGAATTAGCAAATAGACATAGAGCACGCCCAGTGGGCGGCGTAGATTGATGCTGGGACACGCCCAATCGGCGGAGTAGATTGATGCTAAGACACACGCCCAATGGGTGGAGTAGACTGATTCTTGAACACGCCTAATGAACGGAGTAGACTGATGCTAAGACACGCCCAGTAGGCGGAGTAGACTGATGATATAACACGCCCAATAGGTGGAGTAGACTATGTGCTTGAGATGGGAGCTAACAAAGCTTGCAACAGTAGCAAACGCCTCTCGCATCGATGACATGTTTAAATGGCTGTGTTTAACTTTTACTTGTATTTCAGCGCAACAATAAACAAAAATAATGGCACTTGAACAAACCTGACACTACATCACTCTAGAATCTTGCTCAGTTCTAACTGAAATAAAAAAAAAAATCCCGGATCACAGTAAATACACAACACAACTCTAAAATAGGCTGAACCAAACGCAAATGTTTTTCAGCTAACAAAACACACAGAACTGAATCCGTGCCAGATGGATGGTTTCAAATCGTTACAGATTATAACCTTTTTATATTGCGAAACACTATGAACTTGATACAGAGTAACCGTCTCTAGGGTTTTATATCTCACCACAGTTTGACATTTGGAAATGAGAATTTACTCGATCAAAGTAACACAACTTTCCTCAGATAATGTTTACAGTTAATGGACAGAATTGCTGGCCTTGAACTTCGCATCTTCCTCTCTGTGATATATCGCATCATGGTTCTAGGTAGATCTAAGACCATCTTATTCATACTAGCGTGTCCACTGAAATAATAACCTTCAAATTTTTTTTGCCCAATTTTCCAAAAATATTTTCATAGGATACAACTCTTAAGTTTTTAATAATTTAATATTCTTCACTCTTTTTGCTTTGAGCCTCACAAAATAACGGAAACCATTGAGGTACTAAAAAAACTTGCTTGCATTAGATGCTGTGTTTGCATCTGGTCACAGGAGTGGTCACTTGATTAAATCAATCGTTAACATTAGTGTCTGTTGATTGTCTATGATTTTGCCGATTTTGTCTTAAATCAATTCTTTAACAATGAAGTTTAAATGACCAGCATGTCCCCGCACCCTTTAGGAAAAGCTAATACCTCACTTTCTATTTCTGAACTACGAAATATATTTCTTCACAAATGAATCGCCCGAAAGACTTGAACATTTTCTACTTGAGAGCCAGTAGTACTAACATGGCAATTAATAATTATCTGATTCACCAATAATAAACAACAACCAAAAATCAAAAGAGCAAAAAAACCATGGGAAATGGTGAATAAAGTAATCAAACAATGATACCCTTCTGAATAGACCACCCTATGCTCATGGGTAAAAAGTGAAGATAATCAATTTTTTATTTCATTTGTAAGAGGATAAAATTCTGCTTATATTTTTTACTCATTCAAGTTTTAAGCAGAAATGTTTTAAAAAACATAGAGATGTGACATTGAAAGTATTTTTTTAAGTAATGTCTTTACATATAGATCATCCAAGTTCAATTTGTCTCCCAAATATTTTCAGAAAGATCTTGTTACTGGCATTGTGAGAGGGGCTGTCCGATTTGTGTTTGAGACAGAAAGAACTAATAAACTTGTGTCAAAGAGGCTGTGTGCCAAGCCTAAGATTGCTAATTTTAGAGAGGCCCTGCTACGTTTTGATTCAAAAGTTCTGAAAAATTTCCAACGATTGATGCTATGAAGGTGACACGTGTTGAGTGGACAGGATCCTGACATCCTGGTGTGAGCGGTAATTTTGTTCCGTGTCTGCTGTGAGATAACTCTAGGGACCTGTCACTTCCAGCAGGCCGGAGATTAGAGTTATTGGCCTTGGGTGGAGCTGGCACCGAAAGCCGAGCCGACATGATGGAGGAAAATATAGGGCAAGAAAAAGAGAGCCGACTTCAAGGCGAAAAGGTAAAAAAAAAAACGGAAATAAAAGAAACCGAAAATTCCCCGCCATTTTTGTCCCACTTTGTCTCTAGAAATCTTTGCACACCCAGGCCATTCCAGTAACATTGCTCTATACTATAGAAAATCAACACTGTTCTGATACTAGAGTATTTTTTTTTACAACACCTCCAAACGCAATCGGTTATTATGTCTTTGTTTCTCTAAGACGTTCTCTTGCAGTAAACATAACATTTTCCTTCGCTTAGGAAAATAGCGTAATATAAAATTAATCAAGGCAGAGTTTTATAAAAAAAAAGTTTTTGTTTACATTTGAGAGCAATAATAGACACCACGGACATTTAGATCACACTTTATCTTGCATGACAGGAAAAGCTGATTCAGTTTACATCTGAAAGCACAAGTACTGTAATAGCTTACCGATAGGAGGCACTGTTCTTGAATTTTTTGATTTCTCTCTGTTCAAGTTCGCATTATTCCGGAGTATTCAGAAAATCGATTCATGTGAATTAGGCAGATAATATTTATAGGTTACTAAGGTCAAACTTTGTACACTGACGAAGAAGAAAACATGTCACGATTTTCCATGCCATTGTATGGCCACAATTATCAAGGATGTAATATAGAACCACTATTCTCAATAACTGTTTCATACAATGAATTTGTGATTAGAAATCTTTTCTATGGATAGATATAGTCTTGACATAGCAAGGAAATAATTCTTGTTCAAGCTCACAATAAGAAATTTGAAAATTGATTCCATGATGACGCCTTGTTGTCCAGAGTTTAAGCTGACAAGTCATTAGTTGCTAAGCAGATAAATACTCTGTGGTTGTTGTGGTTGCTAGGCAACCGTAATGACGATCGTGATGTGGAGAGAAAGAAAATTTGTGGATAGAAAACAATTTCCAATTTTAAGATGATAAATTAGTTTGAGTTGGAGTATAAAAAAAAATAAAAACAACGAAAGAAAATGAATATAGTAGAAGGTACGACAACGAAATGATCTGCAGAAAATGTTTGAGAGTTGATAACTTGATGAGTGAGAAAAAATGGAAGAAGATGATAGAAAATGGTAGATCTGAAGAAAATCTGAGAGAAAACGAGAGAGAATGAGAGCCAGAAATATGGAGAGAAAGACAGATAGAGAGAGAAAGAAATATAAATAAAGAGAGAGACAGCGAGAGAGAGAGAAAAAAAATAGAAAAAGGAAGAGAGACAGAGAGAGAACGAGAGAGAAAGAGAGAGAGAAAAAGAGAGAGAGAAAGAGAGAGAGAGCGAGAGAGACAGAGAGAGAAAAAGAGAGAGAGAGAGAGTCAGAAAGAAAAAGGGAGAGGAGATCGAGAGAGAAAGAGATAGAGACAGAGAGCGGGAGAGAAAGAGAGAGAAAAAAAAGAGAGCGAGAGAGAGAAAGAGAGAGAGAGAGATAGAGACAGAGAGCAGCAGAGAGCAGGAGAGAAAGAGAGAGAAAAAAAGAGCAAGAGAGAGATAGAGAGAGAGCGAGAGAGATAGATAGATAGATAGATAGATAGATAGAGAGAGAGAGAGAGAGAGAGAGAGAGAGAGAGAGAGAGAGAGAGAGAGAGAGAGAGAGAGAGAGAGAGAGAGAGAGAGAGAGTAAATTCTGAATATTTAATTTTGATGAGGTCAGTCGGTTCATTCTAGATCTCATCCATTTTCTTTATTCTTAAATTTTATAAAGAGAAATCAGTGACTGGAGAAAAGACATTAAATTGTCTCTTATGTTGATAAAGTCTACCCACAGCTTCTCTCTTTTTGTTTCACTGTCTCCCCTTATTTTTTTTCTCTTCCTTAGAATGCCCATTATCTTCTCTCCTACATTTTTCCCCTCCCTCTTTATTCCCATCTCTCTCTCTCTCTCTCTCTCTCTCTCTCTCTCTCTCTCTCTCTCTCTCTCTCTCTCTCTCTCCCTCTATTCTGCCTCTAGCGCTTTACCGACCTTTCTTACAGTACATCACTTTATTACTCTCCCTTTTTTATCCTCACTCCTTCATCTCTCTCTCTCTCTCTCTCTCTCTCTCTCTCTCTCTCTCGCTCTCTTCTCTTGTTTTTACCTAAATTAAAAATAAAAAAAAACACACACACACAAAAACATGATTTGGATGCTAAAAATATGACCATGTTTCTAACACGGAAAAAACAAGCCCTAAGAAAATATTTGTCCAATAAATAGGAGAGCAAATTTTGCCAAAAGCCTAATGCTCTGGTGTTGGCACTTCAATACATGTTCTGATGGCTTTATTGATTTCACACACGCTGGCATCTTTCCGTTTTTCTGCTTAGACAAAAGATCTAACTTCAAGAGGAATACTGACAGGTTGAAACACAAGAAAATCCTATGATGCAACAAAGCCCAATTTCTAAATTTTTGTTCTATCTTTTACCTGAGATATTTAGAGATAGATCAATCTGTTATCTCAAATATTTAGTTCTCATTCCGTTCAGGGATGTTTTTTCTATATGTTGTGCTACTTCAGATATTTCAACCTAGGTGGGTACTTCTCATTCCGTTCAGGGATGTTTTTTCTATATGTTGTGCTACTTCAGATATTTAGACCTAGGTGGGTAGTTCTTATTCCGTTCAGGGATGTTTTTTCTGTAATTTGTGCTACTTCAGATATTTAGACCTAGGTGGGTAGTTCTTATTCCGTTCAGGGATGTTTTTTCTAAATGTTGTGCTACTTCAGATATTTAGACCTAGGTGGGTAGTTCTTATTCCGTTCAGGGATGTTTTTTTCTATACGTTGTGCTACTTCAGATATTTAGACCTAGATGTAGTCCTCCATTTGTTCAGTGTTGTTTGTTTCACGGTCGATGTGTTCCTACCTCTATCACCTAAAGTATAGAAAGTAGCTGAGCCAAATGGAAACGTTTTGATAACAGTCACAGGTTTGTGCAAGACTTCAGAATTTCTGGGTCAAAATTCCCAGTGTGTCTAACCGACTCTCCTACAAAACTTACACATGAAATGCAAAGTTTTATCTCATGCTGTTTTTTTTTTTTTTAATCTTTACCTGTATTCCATCTATCCGGTTAGTCTTTAAGGGTCGTTTAACAATAGTTATCGTATTTTGTAAAATCCAAATTTACTTTTGATCCTTTTAAACACTAACCATACAGTTTATAAAAATAGAAAGCCTTGAGTTTTGACAAGGCAATGCATCTTTAGGCCTTTTTTTTTTTAAAAAAAAAAGTCTGTGAGAGTGCAAGGTATAATTATGTTTGATTTTCTGAATTTGAGGTCCCAAGGAAGCAATTACGGGAGTGGGCGAGCAGTAGAAAAGAAAACACCATGATTATTAACTCAAAATGAAAAAGCAGATTACCATGTACCGAATTCTAGACTAAAGAAGAAACACAAACAGCCCTGGCAGACTTTTATACCCACAACTCTGTTATCCTGGCACGAAGGTAAGACATTAATTCCTAATTCTAAATAAACAAAGCAGATTACCATGTACAGAACTCTAGACTAAAGAAGAAACACAAGTCTTGACAAACTTTTATACCCACAACTCTGTTATCCTAGCACGAAAGAAAGTTTAGTTTCATCGACTTCTTTACGGTAATCACCAGGAATTTTTCCCCATCCAGCAAGGACGAGGTAAGACATTCGGTTTCATAGATACTGTAAACATCTTTATACTCGTCTCTCTGTTTTGTCAGTCACTGACGATGCAAAAAAAAAACAAAAAACAAAAAACACAATAACTCACGTTTCTCATCATGGGTTTGTTTATAAGATGGTCATTCTATTCTGAACAAGAACTCTTTCTTTTGGACTAGCAGTTAATATTTGCTGAGGCAAAATATCTTTTTTTCAATTCATAAAGATATAGCGATTTTTTTAACCCAAGCAGACTAGATAATCATAAATCATTGAAAACATTGTAAAAAAAGCAAGATATCCTTATTTTGGTTTTGGAACTATTATCAGTTAGGAGCAGAGCGGATTTTATGAGAAATAGAGAAAAGGAAAATGTATAATGAATGTCTTTTATCTTTTGGACAAATTCTCCTTAATTCCGGTACGAAAGACTTTCCGAGGGCAACACGAAAATCAAATTGTGGGCGATTTTCAGAATTATAACCACTACTAGAATAAATCGAGAAACTGGAAGACCTAGATATGGGGATAATCAAACGCTTGGAAAGAGTCAGCTACAAAGACAGAGTGAGAAATGAGGAAGTTCTGAGAAAACTTGGTGTTGAGAGAGGACTGCTATCTCAAATAAAAAAGCACAAGTTGTCATATTTTGGACACATTGCAAGACGTGATGGCCTGTAGAAAACAATCCTCACAGGTAGAATAGATGGTACAAGAGAAAGGGGCAGACTCAGATGTCAGTGGCACGACGACATCAAAGAATGGACTAGCAACCATCTCTACACGAACATCAAGCTAGCCCAGGAATCATGTGACTTGGAGAAGAGTGGCAAGTCAACCCGAGAATGGTCCTTAACAGGCGGGGTGACAAGGACAAGAAGAAGAAGAAGAAGAAGAAGAAGAAGAAGAAGAAGAAGAAGAAGAAGAAGAAGAAGAAGAAGAAGAAGAAGAAGAAGAAGAAGAAGAAGAAGAAGAAGAAGAAGAAGAAGAAGAAGAAGAAGAAGAAGAAGAAGAAGAAGAAGAAGAAGAAGAAGAAGAAGAAGAAGAAGAAGAAGAAGAAGAAGAAGAAGAAGAAGAAGAAGAAGAAGAAGAAGAAGAAGAAGAAGAAGAAGAAGAAGAAGAAGAAGAAGAAGAAGAAGAAGAAGAAGAAGAAGAAGAAGAAGAAGAAGAAGAAGAAGAAGAAGAAGAAGCACAAGAACAAGAACAACAAGAACAACAACAACCACTACGTCTCACCTGCTGGAAGTGTGAGAGTTAACACTAAGAGAGGTATTAGAGTATAACGAAGAGTTATGCAGACCACGCACGGTACGCTGTCCTAATTTTTTGTTCAGTTCATAGTCACTAAACCATAGAGAAACACCGTCAAAAAAGGTCTTGCTAAGGTCTTTTCGTAATAAACCTTGCTGCAGGTTGGTTCCTCTCCCAACGGTAGTAATGAAAGCAAAGGGCCCGTGTACCATAGTCGGTTGTTCAATCAACTGATCTACGGTAAATCAATCATCAAGAAACCAACGAAACTCAGCCAATCAACTTCTAATAATTAGCCGAGTATACATAAAGCTGTGTTCCATTTGATTCGGTACAAAAAACAATTACTCACTTGACTTACCGATCAATTCACCAGTGCACTAGTATATAAATCAATCGATCAAGCTATCAGGCTGTCAATTCACGAATGAATCTATCATGTCTGAATGGAACGTCCTGACCAAGATAGCGTCCCCTGGATCTGGAGAATGCGGCGTCTGTGATGTTTAATTTCCGGCAGCGTCACATAACTGGTTCACTTCTGTTCAGGGCGGTGATTGGTCACCTTAGGGGTTACACTAAACGGTCTGTGGCTGATCACACTGAAATAAACGCGGGGAAATCTATCGCTGACTGTATGTCCAGTTTTATATCATCTGGGTCTGATCAGACTTTTTCTGTTGGTGACGCTGGCGCATCTTTCAGCACACTGAGACAATCTGAAAGAATATGTCATAAAATCTCAAAAGAAAAGAAAATTGCTTCAGCAGTGTAGAATAAACAACTTTACAACGGCACTAACCCTTGGTATAAATTCTGAACTAGAAGAGGTTTCCCTTATTAGAATAAAGACCCGGCACCTGAGAGAAAACATTATATGATATTTTTGGAAGTGAGCTCGTTTTGCTGATGCTAATGAATAGCGTTATCTGGGTTTACTCTACCATTACAAGAAAATTATAAATCCATGAAATTGAAACCAACAATGTGTCATATCTTATCTTTGATGCAAACAAATTAAAACGTTTAACAACTTACATCTGTTTCCTGAACTCTTGCCAGATTCGAGAAGTTACTAACAACCAAATTTATATGGATGCAGAACAAAAACTATTGCTGATGAAAAGTAATTGTGTTGGGACATTTCATAACAACATAATTTTAACAGAATATAATTATGTACTTCGGTAGTGACATTTCAGAACAACAAAATCATAACAGATTGTGTGTACTTGTGTAGTGATATCTCAGAACAGCAAAATTACAACAGATTGTATGTACTTGTGTAGTGACATCTGAGACGAATAATAATAATTATAACAGATTGTATTTACTTGTGAAGTGATATTTCAGAACAACAAAATTACAACAGATTGTATGTACTTGTGTAGTGACATCTCAGACGAATAATTATATTTATAACAGATTGTATTTACTTGTGAAGTGATATCTCAAAACAAAAAAATTACAACAGATTGTATGTATTTGTGTAGTGACATCTCAGACGAATAATAATAATTATAACAGATTGTATTTACTTGTGAAGTGATATTTCAGAACAACAAAATTATAACAGATTGTATGTAATTGTGTGGTGACATCTCAGAAGAATATAATTATAAAAGACTGTTAACTACTTGTGTAGTGACATCTCTGAACAACAGAAATAAAGCACATTGTATGTACTTGTGTAATGACATATGAGAATAACATAACTATAGCTGGTTACATAGAAGTTATAAACACCGACGGACAAAATAATGCTAATGGATCAGATGAACTTGTCAAGTGACATCTTTGCTTTTTCTCCTCCTCCTCCTCCTCCTCATCAGTACAGATAATCTTCTTTGCGACTTGTTCTGCACTAAAGCTTACAATTGTTGGGGTTTAAAGTGAATGTTTACCGCTTTTCAAGGAAATAAGTGATAATAAAACGTGATTTTTCTCTCCAGACGTTAGCTCAGCCTCCTGCGTGTAAAGAAAATAAATTGTTTATTGACATTTCAGTAGTTCTTGTGAAGCACGATAAATAATAAATGACGTTCAAAGTAAGTACAGAAAGGTCAAACCAGAAAATTAAATAAATTGTCTGGAAGAATATTTCTAGATCACCTACGATTAACAGTACGTGAGCAGAGAGGCAGGGGACTCTCTACGTTGTTCGGACAATATAATTATTATCCTGGGAGGAATAATAAAAATAATAACATTAATAATGATTCTTTCAAATACTGTCACCTAAGAGAATAAGAACGGGAAAGAGAGAGGCTGGAAGGGGGAGAGAGAAAGAGAGAAAGAGAGAGAGAGAGAGAGAGAGAGAGAGAGAGAGAGAGAGAGAGAGAGAGAGAGAGAGAGAGAGAGAGAGAGAGAGAGAGAGAGAGAGAGACAGAGAGGGAAACCTAGAGAATTAAAATTGTTCATCTTTTCTAGTGGAAAAAAAGCTCTCCAAATTACTTAAAGCATTTTTTATATTCACTACAACAATCAATCTAAGGCTTTTCCCTGTTTTCTGAAACGTTTTTGTATTTCTAATCAGTGAAGTAGATATACTTGTGAAGATATGCTGCGTTCTGGAAGTCGCAAGCTGCGCTAGTGAAGGAAATCGACTTATTTCCTACCTTCCCAATTTGTTTTTAGATTCTTTTAAACGCTTATTAGAAAGCTTTGAATTTTCGTATTAAGTGCAAGAAAGTGCACTGCCTTGCAGGAATTCTTAGCCGCGAAGTTATTTAAACCTCTATGATAGTCAGTATTAAAAAGCAATCTGTAAATAGATTTGGATTTTACAAAATATTTTAACTATTCTTGTTGCTACTTGTGAGACTAAAGCATTTTGTTGAGTGGTAATGCTAGGTACAAATAGCTTCGTATAATCACACCTTAGTGAACCTCTCATTTCTTCAGGCATTCGCGATTTCTGTTTTACTAGTTCAAATAGACTCAGCTTGAGACTTAATCTTTCTGTTTGTGTGCATCTTTCTGCCACTCTTGTTTGCTCTGTATTCTTTCTGTCTATCTCTGTCTCTATCTATATCGATTTGTCTGCCTTTATCACCCATGATCCCTCTGTCTCTCTCTCGGTCTCTGTCTGTCTGTCTGTCTGCCTCTCTCTGTCTCTCTGTCTCTGTCTGTCTGTCTCTCTCTCTCGGTCTCTGTCTCTGTCTGTCTCCCTCCCTCCCTCCCTCTCTCTCTCTCTCTCTCTCTCTCTCTCTCTCTCTCTCTCTTTCTTTCTCTTTTTCTTCCTTCATACTCTTATCTGTCCGTAACCTAATAAATATCTCCCTCCTTAAGTCATTTCCATCATTCGTGATTTCTCAAATTAAAAAAAAAATCCCAAGAAAATCGTCACACGTCCATAATCCGAACTGCAAACCATCACCATTGACAACAAAACAACTTGAAAGTTTGTATGGGGAAAATTTCCTGAATCTGCTTGTAGAAACTAATGCAAACAACTCCGCCCATCCTTCTGCTGGAAATTCTAGAACATTCCCAAGTTACTAAGCCCGACGGAAGATAAATAAATAATATTTCACTGGTACAACATTTTTCTACCCTTAGTCATCATTTAAGATAAATCCTTTTTTGGTCAACACGAATTTTATGTGTCTGGTTCTCTTTATCCTCAGTGACTGTGTAACCATCAGGCTTATAACATTTTCTTATACTTTTAAAACGCTGCTCAGGATTTTATAAAATGTTCCTGTTGAAAAATGAGGTGTGCACTCAGTACTCCCGGGTACTTAGTGCATTAGTGTTTGACAGGAGGGCCGACTGATTGGAGTATCCACTTGTTACTCGCATGTCGACGGACTACGTCAACATCAAGGCTGTCTTCGTTGTTCGGTTATTCTTTAATGTAGACAAATTACGCTTTCAACAACCACGTCTGTTTAGCTAAATCAATAACTTAATCTTTTTTTTTTTTGAAGAGATCAGTAAAATTCACACTGTTCAGACAATCTCTTATTTTTTTCTGTCTTCCTCACATTTTTCACATGTTATTTATTCATTAGAATTACTTTAATTCTCATGCCTTCTCTCTCTCTCTTTCTAAATCTCACTCTCTTTCTCTCGCTACATCTCTGTCTCTCCCTCTATAAATATCTCTCTCTCTCTCTCCCTCTCTAAATCTCTCTCCGTCTCCAAATCTCTCTCTCTTTCTCCCTCCCCTTCTAAGTCTCTCTCTCTCCCTCTCTAAATCTCTCCCTCTCTAAATCTCTCTCTCCATCTCTAAATATATATCTCTCTCTCTGTCTCTCTCTCTTAAGTCCCTGTATATTCGTATTATTCTCTCTCTCTCTCTCTCTCTCTCTCTCTCTCTCTCTCTCTCTCGCTTCTCCTGTCTATTTGTCTGTCTGTCTCTTTTCTTGGTACTAATGGCTTTTCTTTCTGTTCATATATCTTTTTATCTATGCAATTTTTTAAAAAGCCCCTTGAAATTTGAAACGTATATCATACAAAGCTATGAATAAAAGATGCCTCGTTGGTGACCCCGCCATTGTTTACTGTCCTTCATTAAGTCCTCCCAACAGAAAACTCTACTGCGGTGACTGGAACTGGCAAAGTCTAACATAAACAGTAAGCTCCGGTGATATTCCTTCTCACGAGGTCAGAAAAAAATGGTTTCACCACAAGATTAACAAAAGTAGACGTAAAACCTTCTTATTATTCTCATTGGTTTCATATTCTATCGAGAGAGGGATTTCTTATACAGAGTTAAGGCAGATTCAAGAAAGTAGAAACAAATCTGAAATGACGAAGGTGGCGCTTTTCACGAGCAAGCGACCATCATTTCATCGATTTACCTACGCTCCTTCCTGTTATATCTGTATCTAGTATGATATCCTAACCCGCCCTTTTATCGATGTGTTTTTTTCTTTTCTCACTGCATTCGATACTGTTGAATCACCACTACGGCTATGTCTATCGATGTATGAACCGGTTATCGAGTTAAGATGAAAAACATAAGCGCTTGAAATTAAATCTTGCTATCTAACTATCTATTTATCTATCTATCTCTCTACTTATTTATATGCTCACCTACCTATCTATGAAGCTGCCTATTCATCCACCCATCTATCTAGCTATCTGTCTATCCATGCATTACCAGTTTATTCATCTACATAATGTATCTATTTCGATTCTGTCCAGTCTATTACACAGAATTATATCTTTTTTGCCCCTGCACGTATATTTTTTTTGCCTTTTCCGATCTCTCTCTCTCTCTCTCTCTCTCTCTCTCTCTCTCTCTCTCTCTCTCTCTCTCTCTCTCTCTCTCTCTCTCTCTCTCTCTCCCTCTCTCTATCTCTCTATCTCTCTCTCTCTCTCTCTCTCTCTCTCTCTCTCTCTCTCTCTCTCTCTCTGCCCGCCTATCTTTATCTAATGTTATTCCTCTTTCTCACTTACTCCAGACTTCTCCTCACCAGTTTTGTCTCGACCAGTGATTTTGACTTGACCACCCCATGTCAAGTTGGTCTCCTATTTGAGATCAAACCCCCCAAAACCGTCTCGGCCTGTCTTTGATCTCCACGACTTCTTCTCGTCTTTTTCTTCACCCACATTTGTTGGCAGCTGGCTTAGATAACACCATTTCCTCTCCTGTGTGGGCTTCAGATTTTACGCAGTACTTTAAGATTAAATTTAACATTTTTTATACTTGGAAATTTGGATAATTTTCGACTTTTATATATGAAGAGAGAGAGAGAGAGAGAGAGAGAGAGAGAGAGAGAGAGAGAGAGAGAGAGAGAGAGAGAGAGAGAGAGAGAGGGGGTTCAGGGAAAAAGAAACGAAAGGATCAATGTAGCGTTTAAATATGGTTAAAATTTACAAAAGATCTTTCGATATAATTATATGGGACATCATTCATTCTTCTGCTTTTTTTGATGTTGTCGTTCCATTACGCGTCCTTTCATTTCATGTTTTATTGATTCTGACATACATCATTGTACAATATTATCATAATTTACAAAAGGTGCCTAACATTTAGTGAAAAATTAAAGAAAAAAAATAGAAATATAAAGGAATTAACTTTAGAATATTACAAAACATCTTACTTCTTTTCCTTCCACCCCCCCCCCCCCCCCAAATCTCTCTCTCTTTCTTGAGCATCTCCTTGTTGCATTCGCTTTCTCCCACTCTCTGCTTTAATCATCATTTGCAGCAAATTAAGTGACCCTTTGATAATCAGCTTTTTGCTCTCTTCCCTCCCCGCCCTCTCTCTCTAATTTCTTCCTCTCTCTCTCTCTCTCTCTCTCTCTCTCTCTCTCTTTCTCCCTTTCTCTCTCTATCACTCTTTATCTTACTCGATTCGACATTTTTAATATTATTTCATTAAACTCGACACTGTTTTCTCTCGTTAGCTTCTTATCCTCGGCTCCGCATTCATAACTATTTTCTACATTGACTAATTGGTCTTCTAATTCTCTGCTAATCAATCTTTGTTTGAATCTTCTCTCTCTCCTCTCCCCTCTCCCTCTCTCTAAATCTCCTTCTTCTCCTGCCCCTCCTCCTCCTTCTCCTTCATCACACTACGTCAAACAAAAGCACGCCTTTAATGAGAACAACAGAACTTATAAATAAAAAAAAGTCGAACCAAAGCCTCTATACTCGCCATTTAAATACACCAAGCCTATCCTAAGCCTGAGAGGCCACCATTCACTGGGCTTTGATCAAATCAAGAGTTTAATATCTTCCTCCATTTGACCACTTGCTGTCAATAGCACAAACATCTTACTCTCCAGAAATCCTCCCTGACTGCTAGAGGCTGCTCACCCTCTCCAGCACCCAGCGCACGTGCCGGATCAACAATCCATAATGCAAATGCCTGGAGAGTGGGGAGTGGGGAGTGTCGCCTCATCTGGCCGGAAATACTGTTGGTAAGATCAAGAGATTGGCGTAACAAAGGAACAGGAAACACATCGGAAAGAGGGACAGTTTTTATTTTATATCTAGAGCTTCTCTAGAATTTCATTTGCATCATGTCTACAAATTTTATTGCGAAATTAAATGCACAGATCTCTAAGCGTGCCAGGACAAACAGCCGGTCCAGAGCTTCAGGGACTCAGAGGGAAATCCAGGAGAAAAAAAGTGGAATTTAGAAAGATAACATACTTGTTACAGGCTTACACAGGAATATCCCAACAGCTTGGAGGACAAAAAAAAAATAGATTGAATGTCTTAATTTTCCTAGTTATTAACCAATGTAGTGACCCCTTTCTCCGCCACATTTGATTATCTAAATTCAAAACTCTATAAAAAATAATATGTCTAATTTTTAAGTATTTCATCATTCAGTTTTTATTAAATGTAAAAAATATAAAGACTGATATTCAATGTTTTTTTTAAATCATAGGAACTATAGGAACTAGACTCCAGAATTAATGCTTGGCTAAAAATGCAGAGAAAAATGACAGGACTTCGGTTTTGGAGCAAACTGGTGGTACAGACATACAATTTAAAACTCAAACAATTACTTTTTCTCCAAAAATTAAAAATGAGAAAGTGAAAGCTCTCCAGAATTCAACGAAAAACTCGTGCCTTCTTTGTAGGCATTTTTTTTTTTTTTTTTAGCTTTATTTCATCCATGCATATTATGTTTTAGATCCGACTGAGACAATGGTTTTCTATTGTTTCCGCGATGATTGTATTTTTCCCAGGCCTGGCAGTTAGACTTGTGGACTCTTGCACCGGATGCGAAGATGGGCATAGACACTGGTATTGGTTAAACCATAAACAAGGTCGGAGCGTAAAAGTGATGGGCATAGACACTGGTATTGGTGAAACCATAAACAAGGTCGGAGCGTAAAAGTGATGGGCATAGACACTGGTATTGGTTAAAACATAAACAAGGTCGAAGCGTAAAAGTGATGGGCATAGACACTGGTATTGGTTAAACCATAAACAAGGTCGAAGCGTAAAACTGATGGAGACAGGCGGAAACAGGTGGAGACAGGTTAAGAAGGACTGAACCACAGGTTTCATGATCGAAAGATACGTCTCAGATCAAAGTGGATAGGCGTAACGGAGAAATAGGGATATGTATAGATAGAGGACAGGATGGAATTATAAGGCAGAAATAGGGATATGGATAGATAGACGACTGGATAAAATAATAACGGAGAAATAGGGAGATATATAGATAGACGACTGGGTAGAATGATAATGGAGAAATAGGGAGATGTATAAATAGACGACTGAATAGATAACGGAGAAATAGGGAGATGTATAGATAGACGACTGGATAGAATGATAAATGAGAAATAGGGAGATGGATAGATAGACGACTGGATAGAATGATAACGGAGAAATAGGGAGATGTATAGATAGACGACTGGATAGAATAATAACGGAGAATTAGGGAGATATATAGATAAACGACTGGATAGAATGATAACGGAGAAATAGGGAGATGGATAGATAGACGACTGGATAGAATGATAACGGAGAAATAGGGAGAAGTATAGATAGACGACAGGATAGAATAATAACGGAGAATTAGGGAGATGGATAGATAGAGGACTGGATAGATGGAGAAATAGGGAAAAGTATAGATAAACGACTGGATAGAATGATAACGGAGAAATAGGGAGATGGATAGATAGAAGGCTGGATAGAATAATAACGGAGAAATAGGGAGATATATAGATAGACGACTGGATAGAATAATAACGGAGAAATAGGGAGATGTATAGATAGACGACTGGATAGGATAATAACGGAGAAATAGGGAGATGGATAGATAGACGACTGGATAGAATGATAACGGAGAAATAGGGAGATGTATAGATAGACGACTGGATAGAATGATAACGGAGAAATAGGGAGATGGATAGATAGACGACTGGATAGAATGATAACGGAGAAATAGGGAGATGGATAGATAGACGACTGGATAGAAGGATAGCGGAGAAATAGGGAGATGTATAGATAGACGACTGGATAGAATGATAACGGAGAAATAGGGAGATGGATAGATAGACGACTGGATAGAATGATAACGGAGAAATAGGGAGATGGATAGATAGACGACTGGATAGAAGGATAGCGGAGAAATAGGGAGATGTATAGATAGACGACTGGATAGAATGATAACGGAGAAATAGGGAGATGGATAGATAGACGACTGGATAGAATGATAACGGAGAAATAGGGAGATGGATAGATAGACGACTGGATAGAATGATAACGGAGAAATAGGGAGATGTATAGATAGACGACTGGATAGAATGATAACGGAGAAATAGGGAGATGGATAGATAGACGACTGGATAGAATGATAACGGAGAAATAGGGAGATGGATAGATAGACGACTGGATAGATAACGGAGAAATAGGGAGATGTGTAGATAGACGACTGGATAGAATAATAACGGAGAAATAGGGAGATGGATAGATAGACGACTGGATAGAATGATAACGGAGAAATAGGGAGATGGATAGATAGACGATGGATAGAATGATAACGGAGAAATAGGGAGATGAATAGATAGACGATGGATAGAATGATATCGGAGAAATAGGGAGATGGATAGATAGACGACTGGATAGAATGATAACGGAGAAATAGGGAGATGGATAGATAGACGACTGGATAGAATGATAACGGAGAAATAGGGAGATGTATAGATAGACGACTGGATAGAATGATAACGGAGAAATAGGGAGATGGATAGATAGACGACTGGATAGAATGATAACGGAGAAATAGGGAGATGGATAGATAGACGACTGGATAGAATGATAACGGAGAAATAGGGAGATGGATAGATAGACGACTGGATAGAATGATAACGGAGAAATAGGGAGATGGATAGATAGACGACTGGATAGAATGATAACGGAGAAATAGGGAGATGGATAGATAGACGACTGAATAGAATGATAACGGAGAAATAGGGAGATGGATAGATAGACGACAGGATAGATAACGGAGAAATAGGGAGATGGATAGATAGACGACTGAATAGAATGATAACGGAGAAATAGGGAGATGGATAGATAGACGACTGGATAGAATGATAACGGAGAAATAGGGAGATGTATAGATAGACGACTGGATAGATAACGGAGAAATAGGGGGATGGATAGATAGACGACTGAATAGAATGATAACGGAGAAATAGGGAGATGGATAGATAGACGACTGGATAGATAACGGAGAAATAGGGAGATGGATAGATAGACGACTGGATAGATAACGGAGAAATAGGCAGATGGATAGATAGACGACTGGATAGATAACGGAGAAATAGGGAGTTGTATAGATAGACGACTGGATAGATAACGGAGAAATAAAGAGATGTATAGATAGACGACAGGATAGATAACGGAGAAATAAGGAGATGTGTAGATAGACGACAGGATAGATAACGGAGAAATAAGGAGATGTATAGATAGACGACAGGATAGATAACGGAGAAATAAGGAGATGTATAGATAGACGACAGGATAGATAACGGAGAAATAAGGAGATGTGTAGATAGACGACAGGATAGATAACGGAGAAATAAGGAGATGTGTAGATAGACGACAGGATAGATAACGGAGAAATAAGGAGATGTGTAGATAGACGACAGGATAGATAACGGAGAAATAAGGAGATGTATAGATAGACGACTGGATAGATAACATAGAAATAAGGAGATGTATAGATAGGCGACTAAATAGAACGATAACGTAGAAAAAGGGAGATGTATAGATAAGCGACGAAATAGAACGACAACGTAGAAAAAGGGAGATGGATAGATAGACGACAGGATGGATAACGAATCTTTTTTCTAGTGATATTAAATATGTAGCTTTTCTAAAAGATTTATATATATATATATATGCAAAGAATATAAGAGATGAAGAGGGATAGAGAGAAAGAGAGGAAAGAGAGAGAGAGCGAGGGAGGGAAGGAGAGAGAGAGAGAGAGAGAGAGAGAGAGAGAGAGAGAGAGAGAGAGAGAGAGAGAGAGAGAGAGAGAGAGAGAGAGAGAGAGAGAGAGAGAGAGAGAGAGAGAGAGAGAGAGAGAGAGAGAGAGAGAGAGAGAGAGAGAGAGAGAGAGAGAGAGAGAATGATAGACAATTGGACAGAAAAAGATAGAGATTATTTTCAAATTTAAATTCTATCAAGATGTACGCCTCCCTACCTGTGTCGTGGTAGGCGGTTCAGTGACAGGGTTAATGTTAGTTTCATGGCGAGGTGAAACCCTCCCTGGACTCAGGCATTTATAATTCTCTGTGGTACCGCAGCGTTGAGAATCTGTCAACCCCTAAAGACGTGACATCATCTCCTGACACAAGTTACTGCTCTCTATCGGGCTCGGTTTGAAACTCATTCTCCAGTCATGCCGAAAGAAATTCACCTGGCAACACCGTAGATCTAGACACAAAACATCGAATCTTTCGGCAGAAGTAGTTTTCTATAGAAGTAAGAGACAAACTCTTACCCGATAGTAAAAAAAAAACAAAACAAAATTGAGTGTATGAATATGATATAAATAATATGTATGTACCACGTATTTTTGTGCTAGAAGAAGGTGTTAATGATTCTCCATTAAATTTGTTTCTCCGAGAATTGTGAATATAAATTAAAGAATTAAAAAACATAAGATAAAAAAAAACAAGAACCCCCCCCAAAAAAACAACAAAAAAACAAAAAAAAAAAAACAAAAAAACAACAAAACAAAACAAAAAAACAAAACAAAAACAAAAACAAAAACAAAAACAAAAAACAAAACAAGAACAAACAAACCAGAAAATCCTACAACTTTGGCTAAATAAAAATTGATTTATACTTTACCTAAAAAAAACCAAAACAAAACAAAACCAATAACCAAAAAAAAAAATAAATAAACCCAAAAAACGTTGATGATATGTTTCCCCATGTAAATCTGCCTCCGCATCTATACCTCTACTCTTAGTCTTCCTATGTGTCTGTTTGTGTGTGCATGTGTTTGCCTCAAAACCACCCTCCTGTCTTTCTCTCCTCTACACCCATACACTTCTTTTTTCTTTCTCTTAATAGCTCTTTCTTTGTCATTATCTCTCTTTTATTCTCTATGTCATTATCATCTGTCTCTCTTTATCTGTATCTCTCACTGTCTGTGTGTCTGTCTGTCTGTCTCTCTCTGTCTCTCTATCTTTCTCTTGCTGATCAGCTCTCTGTGTATTTCTTTATTTGTCGACATAAATATTTTCCCGCCTGACTATCAATGTACCCTCATAAATTCTTGTATTTTTTTTCTTCAAATATTGATCTCTGCATACATTTACAACAAATTCACTAATTTTTCAAAATTCTAATTTTAATAATGGGAAATCTTTGTTCTGTTTTGGTTTCCCCCCCAGATCTGTAAAACCATTATCCTTGAGTTTATCAGCTGTCCACATCTCAACTAAAGTTAACACCTCTGGGCGTATTTTTTTTACCGATCACTCAATTAAATTAAACATCTTGTTTTTGTCCGTCGAAAGGAAGAACTCATTTGTGATTTTAACCTAGCTTTTCTGATAAAGAAAACACAATTTTTCATAGAAACAAACTAGTTGCCTTAGGCTAAGTTAGACAAGAAAAAGAAATAATATTATTTCGAATAAATACTATTTTCTCACTTGACGCCAAACGAAATGAAATATTAGTCTATTTCTCTCTCGTTTTTGACGAGGTATATTTCTTTGCCTCAAGTAAAACTTGAAACTTGATGCATGCTTGTCTTTGATCATCTTGACATGAATATCTGTATCCAAAACAAAATGAAGAAAGTTGTATTCGCTCATATTTCAAATAGGAAGTGACAGAAACTTTTTAGCATCATTCTTGTTGTCATGTATCTAGTCTAATTTCAGCCTAGGGATATTTCATTATGGCGTGTGGAATTTCTGCTTGTTACAAGCTGGTTTTGTTGGAGCTGAATGAATAATTACTATCGCCCCCCATCACAGTAAGTTCAGAGATTTTCATCGATTATCACAAATTCCACATGGACATTAATAATTTCCCAGTAGTTTCACATTTTTTTTACATTCCTTTTAAATTGTTTAATAAAACTTCATGAACTGGGATTTTTCATTTTAATAATGATAGGAAGATGCAGTTTGTATAAGCCTAACTCAAGTTGCAAACTGATCCTTCTTATAATGGTAAGTTTATAATTCAACAGCTTTTTCCGATGTGAAATGTTGTAGTGTCCATAAGAACCCGAAACAGATCTGTATTGAGAGATCCTTATCTTAAGCGGTTCAAGATCTAAACCGATATCCCATCCTTAGAAGTAATAGATTCCATCTCAAGCGATTCCACATTTAGAGCGATTTCCTTTACAAGGATATCCTTCTTGAGCGATTGCATATCTAGAGTGATTCCAGATTTAGAGTGATCTCTAATCCCTAGCAGTTTCCTCATAAGCGATTCCATATCTAGAGCGATTTCCCATAAGGAAAGATTCCCTATAGACTGATTCCATATCTAGAGCGATTCCATATCTGAGGAAATTTCAAATCCAGAGCATTCATTTTCCTCATAAGCAATTCCATATATAGAGCGATTTCCCATACGGAAGAATTCCATATAGAGCGATTCCATATCTAGAGCGATTCCATATCTGAGGAGATTTCAAATCTAGAGCATTTTCCTCATAAACGATTCCATGTCAAGAGCGATTTCCCGTAAGGCAGGACCCCCTAGAGAGCGATTCCAAATCTGAAGCAACTTCATAGCTAAAGCTCTTCCATATCTCTGCTATTCCAAATCTTGAGCGATTCCCTCCAAACCGATTCCATATCTGGAATGATTACCTAACTTGAACGATTCTCTATCTGGATCGAATTCGTATCTAGGACGATTACCTAGCAAAAGCGATTACCCCCTTAAAGTGCTCTCCCTTGTTAAATCCTCTCTGACGCAGCCCGACATGAGGTCTGTCGGACAAACTTAGGAGACACTGCAGAATCTAGAGCTTTACTCTCTTAAGCCAATCGCCTTAAGCAAACGAGACAGAAGAGCTCAAGGTGACATAGATCAGTTTTTTTTAAAGCCTTTCTCCCATCTGATGGATCCATTACAGTGTGTCACCTAAGTCTCAAGAACATACAAAATATCTTCATCCTTCAGTCTAAGATTCGAAGCTGTCACGGTCAAATCATCTTGTCTCTCAAGTCGGTAATACTTTCGAAAAAAAAAAAGATAAAGTGACTTAGAAATAATAATTATTTTATTTTGGATGTAGTAATTTCTGCCTTTACATTTCGTCATTGTAAAGAAAACAAAAATGTTCCTAAGACTTGTGGGAATAGTTTATCGTAATATGAGCTTCTGACTTGCATTTTAACGTGAATAACGAAAAACTCGCTTTCCACTTTATCATGACTGAATGATGACTGGGTTTTTTTTTACGAAAACTTCATTCGGTGTGGAAAATCAGCTGGTTGTGTTGCGCAAATCTTTTGTTGAGCTCTTTTTAAACGTTTATTGAAAAGGCTATAGATTTCCACAAAAAGTGCCTAATGGTGAGCTGTCTGGCGAGTCCTAATAGTTGTTCATTTTTTTTTTTTTTAAACTAAGTTAGTGAATGATCTAGACATAGATTTAGACATACAAAATTACCTAAATATTTATATTGACAATAAAAAAGGTTGTTCATTTTAATATTTTTTTGAGTAAAGAAGCAAAAGAAAATTTAGGGGGAGAAAATTTTGATTGATTCTTCCCGAAATGTGTATATCTCCCTGTACGACGACGTAACTATAAGAAAATATATCGATATTTCTGAAAATAGTATGGAAAGTTTCCACCCCCGATATACTTTTTTAATCATAAAGAGTGGCTTTTTTTCCAGAGTACATAAGGACCACGTCACAAAGAAATGAGAGAACATTTTTATTTGAATTTAAAAAATCTAAAATAGATCCTTTTGTGAATAATGTAACTGGTATCATTCATTTTATTTTGAAGTACTTAAATCAATATGAATATATCAAGAGGTAAAGACAAAATATTAAATCTAGGATTTACGACCGCCAAGCAACAAAACATCTCCCGCTCCCAGCCACAAATTAAGAAAAAAAATGAAGTTTAGAATTAAAAAGATGTCCAAAAAATCGTGGAGCCTCTCTTCTTCAGCTTCACTCTAGTTTGGACTTTCTCCTTCTACATTTGACAGTCTTTGACAGTCTTTGACAAGATATTTCTCTATTGATCCTGTACCAGTTTTTATGACACTCTCTCTCTCTCTCTCTCTCTCTCTCTCTCTCTCTCTCTCTCTCTCTCTCAGTCTCAGCCAGCCTATTCTATTGGTCTTCATGTCTTCCTGATGCTCTTTTATCTTTCTCCCAGATTATTCCCTCTACCGCCATGTCAGTGTTTGGTTTTTAACTTTATCTGGATATCTCTGTGCAACTGTCCATTTTTTAAACTTTTTATTCCTGCTTTAACTCACAAAATAATGTCTTTTATATTGGCGTCTTCGCGTTCCTTCTTTGCACGCTGAAAATAGACTCTTTCTCTCTCTCACACACACATAAACACACACGCTCTCTCTCTCTTCCATTGTCGTTCAGTGTCTCTGTCTCTATCTCTGTCTGTCAGTCTGTCTGTCTGTCTCTCTACTTTCTCCGCTGATTCTGTCACTCTACCACTGTCTATACTGATGAACTAGATTGCTGATTGCTTTGATGAAGTATAACTCTTTCTACAGAGAAAAATCTTAACGTCTACCGGAACTTTGGTATCCTCCTCAGGCTTATGGTATTGACATACAGTAAGGACAGACTGAAGAGAGAGACAGAGAAAGAGCGAGAGAGAGAGACAGAGACAGAGAGAGACAGAGAGAGACAGAGAGAGACAGAGAGAGAGGCAAAGAGAAAGACAGAGAGAGACAAAGAGAGAGACAGAGAGAGCGGGAGGGAGAGAGAGACGAAAAGAGAAAGACAGAGAGAGCGAGAGAGAGCGAGAGAGAGACAGAGAGAGACAGAGAGAGAGACAGAGTGTGAGAGAGACAGAGAGAGACAGAGTGTGAGAGAGAGACAGAGAGACAGAGAGAGAGACAGAGAGAGAGAAAGAGAGAGAGAGAGAGAGAGAGAGAGAGAGAGAGAGAGAGAGAGAGAGAGAGAGAGAGAGAGAGAGAGAGAGAGAGAGAGAGAGAGAGAGAGAGAGAGAGAGAGAGAGCAGAATCATGCACCGGCCTCTAACAATGAGCTCCAGGAACTGACCGAGGAAATCCATGCATAAATCATCAGGTCGGTTGCTTCTAACAGCCCAATGAACATTTTTTTTTTTAATTTTTATTTTTAACGTCAGCCTGTAAGTTTAAAGTACAATAACCTATTACTTGATATCCTCGTCTTGATAACCTTTTCCCTGTTCTTACCTTCAATCACCCTGTCCAAACGTTATCTATTTCGGCAGTTATTTATTGCGATGCGAACGTTTCATCGCACAGTGACAGCCAGGTCTCTCCAGTATCAAATTTTTGTTCGTTGCTAGAAATTCTCCCTTCTCAAGATCTTGAGCAATCTTTATGTGTCCATCCAGAATCTCCAATTTAAAGAAACATGTCTACTAACCGCTATTTGTAACACGCATGATTTCATTAGCTTCAAAGCTTAGAAAGCTCCATTTCGCTACCTTATCCTTCAGTAACAAAAACAAACCAAGTTTTGGACCGAAAGCAAACAAAGTTAGTAACACGCGCTTGCTATCGACACGTCAATATGGATACCGAGAAAGACAATCTAAAAACTTTCCAAGAGCAAAAGGAGACAATCTAAAGACTTCCCGAGAACAAAGGGAGAAAATCTAAAGACTTCCCGAGAACAAAGGTAGACAATCTAAAAACTTCCCGAGAACAAAGGGAGACAATTTAAAGACTTCCCGAGAACAAAGAGAGACAATCTAAAGACTTCCCGAGAACAAAGGGAGACAATCTAAAAATTCCCCGAGAACAAAGAGAGACAATCTACAGACTTCTCGAGAACAAAGGGGGACAAGCTAAAGACTTCCTGAGAACAAAGAGAGACAATCTGCAGACTTCCCGAGATTAAAGGGAGACAATCTAAAAATGTCCCGAGAACAATGAGAGACAATCTACAGACTTCCCGAGAAGAAAGAGAGACAATTTACAGACTTCCCGAGAACGAAGAGAGACAATCTAAAGATTTGCCGACAACAAAGGGAGATAATCGGAAGGGATTAGTACTGAATACTATGGTAAAAAATGTTAAAGGAAACCGAGAACTAAGAGAGATCAAAGAGATAATCTAAAGAGAAATCTAGAACTAAGAGATAATCTAAAGACATACCAGAAGCTAAGGAATCAGAGAGATAATTTAAAAGATACCAAAGAAGAAGAATGCAAATATATAGCGCTGCCGTAACCTTAGAGAGGTAACGTAAGGGGATTATGAACCAAGAGAGGTATGCAGGCTATCTACCTTTCACTTTATTCCTGCATCGTTTAACAATTCTCTCGAAGACGTGTTTTGTTTTTTCAATAAAAGTAATCAAGTGTTTTGCTTGAATGGGGCAATAATTCAAATACCAAGTGTTATCTGAGTATAGTGGTTTAACTCATTTTTCTTTCTTAAAAGTTGAAAGAGTAATCGGTTTATCTTTTTGTATCTTTAATACAATTTACCTTAATCGCAAATGTTAAAAAAAAGAGATCGGCATCAATTTACCGAACTAAAAAATATTCTGATAATGCACAAATCTGTTTCAAAATGATAAGAAGAAAAACGATTTCATGAAACAGTATACTTTAATATACATCTAAAATCAGCATTACGACAATGAGCTTAAAACCCCAGCATTGTTTTTAGTTAATTATATATATAGGAACATCTTGGGTGTCTCCCATCATTAATAGAGTCTATTGTCTCCAATTGAACTCATCGAAAAAAAGCTTTATGTGAGGAACCAGCTACAAGTCACGAACGTCATTGGTTTGTCGGGGCTTGTTGTTTCACTTCAATGAGTGAAATCTTTATTTACATAAGCTTAAAATTTATACGAAAAACTCAGTAATGACCAAATAAAAAAAAAAAATTCATTGCGTGTGAGACAGAGCAAAAACTTATCAGAATGGAAAACCGTTGCAAAAGAGATTTTTTTCACGAACCTGTGTTTCTTGCTCTGGTTTGTTTCCTCAACAATCCAGCCAGATTTCAGAACGAGCCGCTAATCAGAGCTTCTGTAACCAGCGCTGAGATGTATTGATCTCTGAACCGAGGGACCAGGACACAAACCACAGGTCCTCCATGTAAGACTCCGTACAGTCCCTACCACAATGATTGTTAACATTCATTATCCTGCCATGGTCTCAATGGACCCGATTGTGTCGGTCACAACAACAAAATCTCCAGTAACAATGGCCGATCAATCAAACTCCATTTTCGATTTCAATGAAGTTTCGCCACGTTTTAATTTTTTTTTTGTCAACGTTTAAGGAATGTAATAAAAAAATCTGTTGAACAAATTTACAAAATTTTCTTTTTTCACTGCTTGTGTTTCTCATATGATCAGCTGTCTAGTTCTATGTTTTTGTGTTCAAATTTTTTACATTTCACCTTTTCCATTTTTAACATTTATATGTCCTCTTTTTGCTTATCATCACCACTGAGTTACAAATATATATTTCTAATCTTGCTTGGTTCATAAATCAAGCATTCCTTTTTTATATCGGTTGATTACACACATAGAGAATGAGTTCTAAGCTCAATCAAATGTCACCGCGTCTTTACCTCTGTCTGTCTGTACGTTTCTGTCTGTCTGTCTGTCTGTCTGTCTGTCTGTCTGTCTCTCTCTCTCTCTCTCTCTCTCTCTCTCTCTCTCTTTGTCTCTGTCTCTGTCTCTCTCTATCTCTCTCTCTTTCTTAATTTTGCACACATTTACCTCTCTCTTTATTTTCTACATATATAACTCTCTCTATCTTTTATCTATCTATCTATCTTCGCATACTTCCGTATATTTCCTTCTCTCTTTCTCTATCGAGCTATTTTTCTTTCTATCTGTCAATCTATTTATCCACCTTTCTATGTATTTACCCTTGATTCTATTATTTATCTACCAGTCTCTTTATATCTATCTACATATTTATCTATCTACCATTCTATCTATCTATCTATCTATCTATTTTTTCATCAAACTATCTAATTATATTTTCTATACATCCATGTTGCTTCTTGTATGTGAGTTTATTCGTCTTTGAAAACTCTGTCCTTTTCTTTAATTCTCAAGACTTGCGTAATCTTTTCTTGTCTGCCCACATTCTGTTCTCCCAATTGGCGTGTTTCTGTAGTCTGTATGTCCCTGTTTTCCACCCGTGTGATCCCATTATCTAAACCCCTCCAACTCTAGCATGCAGGTTAGATTTGTTATCCTATCCTGCTGTAACAGTTGAGATAAAACAAATCAAATTTCACGCCATAACGGTGCGAGCCAGAAAACACGCATCTGTTATGGATTTTACAATATCAGACGCTGACGCAAATAAAAGAGAAACAAATCTTTGATAGGATTATCATAAACCCTGAAGTTCCGACATTATTTTGTGTATCCTGTCTGCAGCATGTGTGGAAGCCATCGAGGTGATGTTTGATAATAGGCTCGGCTAGTGCTAGAAAACAAATCTCCAGAAATCCATGTGGGCGGAACAAAAGATAAAAGATTGTAAAATAACATCATAATCCTTTAATATTTCGTAGAAATAAGGGCCGGGGCTAGAAGGATACAAGTAATGCAACAAATTGTTCGGAGTGGTTATCTTGTGTTATGTAAAGCGGTTTTACTGTTTTTAATCTTTTACGATCATGTGCATTTCTTTTTTTGTTGTTGTTTTATTAGACAGATTTATAACGTAAATAATAGATTCACAAGGATAAACTCAATTGATGTTTTCATTATTTTATCTTTCATATAAATTGTGAACTGCAATAGAAATTCAGTAGCTTTATTTTTTCAGTATTGCAACCATTGATTTCACCAAGGTCATGGTTTAAAAAAACAAAAGAAAACAAACAAAGAAAAAAATTCCTTTCGTCATAAAAAAGAAAGCAACCTTCTGCCATCATAGCTTCTTGTTATGTGATATACTCACAACTGATAAATTGGGGCGGGATCTTAAAAATAAAGAAAAAGGAAACCAAGACAAGAGAGATTTATCCAATTAGATAGTTTTCTGTTCGTCATGGAAATAATGGGACTCCTTTTTCCATGTCCAATACAAAAATTCTCAGCATGGAGAGAGATAACTGACATTAGCTACATGTAGCTTACTTCTCTCTCCACCGCATCGATTTGTTTTCATTAACTCACCATTGTTTCATCTACCATTAGAGAGTTTCCTTACAAGCTTTCCCAATCGCCATCAAGCTTAAAAAAAAAAACTTTTAGGTTTTTGGTTACATGCTTAACATCAGTCTACAGTTTCCGAGGATTTTGTTTTCATTCTTTAATCCTCTTCTATTATATCTCTTTCTCTAACACTGTTAATTAAGCGATGGTTTTGAATTTTCTGTCTATCTTGATCACGCAGGACAGTGCTGAACTCATGAGAGCCATATCTCACTCCCAGACACACTGATGACCGGTAAAACAACCATCATGTACGAGAATGAACAAACACTCGTGCGCAGACATATGGTTGTCAGATCAGACCCCTGTCAGGTGGGACATGCTCAGTGCAAGAGACTCAAACTTTATCCCCCGATGGTCAGGAGCAGATGGTGGGACTCCGAAGCACAAGGATAGAATGTAATTTGGGACAGGAGATTTTTTTTTTCGTATTTTTGTTTCAATGGCCAACTGCCGTACCGCCCTGGATAAGAATGGAGGAAACATGTGATTGGAAATGTTTCGGAAACATTATGCTTGATTAAGTCTTCCAGAAACAAAACACGCAAATCAAGTCCAAAAATAGGCATGACGTAGAGCAGAAAGCCTAGGAGTGCGGTGAGCGAGGCAAGCTTCCGTTCGGGAGGAAAGAACTTCCGTCTCCAAGCAATCAGCGACTGTCTTGTCTCAACAGCAATCACCTTCCTTTGTTGCGGCGCTGGACTGGCACTGTCGCCCTGAGTTCTCCCGGACTAGAACTCTTCTTTAGATAGAAACCAGACTATTCGTGTTGCGTTACTTTAAAAAAAAAAAAAAAAAAAATTAACTTTGTAACCTCTAACTCTAACTTTCGTATATCCATTTTTCGATCTGAAATCATATTTTCCTTGCAAGAGAATACGAATAGTGTTAGAGGAGTATGTCGTAAAGTAAAAAAAAAATTGTCTGAATTTGTGTATTTCGACATCACTAGACTATTGCAAAGACAATTGCTGTACAGTCTGCTTACTAAACTACATACAGGCAAAGTCACCGAAGTGAACAAACATTTGCAGTAAGTATAAACGTGCGCTATGTCATTTAACTATATGTCAGAGTCAGGACAATCAGTTATTTTTGCTGTGTAGGCCTGTAGGCTGAATTATTAGTGCTTTCCGAGTGCAATTCTGTCCGAAATATGCCGCAAAGTTAAAAAAAAAAGATGACTATAACTGAAACATGCAAATGTTTGTCACTCCCATGATGTGGCCTATTATTAGGAAGTCTCGGTTCAGTCTTCTCCCCGCCCAGATGGTTATCTCCCCTTGACCGGTCCAGCGTCGGTGACCTAGTTGTAATGTAATAACCATCAGCACGGAGAGTTTCGGTTCGAACCTCCCATGTACCGGTGGATCAGACGATCTCATGTTTTTGGGAGAAAATTGTAAATGTATACATTTAGAGGACCTCAGAGCTTAGTGCCAAAATATTTCTTTCCCTTTTTTTGGTTTATGTGTGCGTGAAAATGGTAAATAATTTTTTGGAAGGGAAACAAAACCAGAATAGATTGACGGTTGGTTCATTGGTCGACCATTGACCTAACAAAGGAAACGCGATATGTGAGAGATAGAGGATAAAGCAGATGGGTGTAACTACAGTCTAGCGATAATATGGAGAGAGACAGAGAGAGAAAGAGAAAAGAGAAAAAAAGAGAGAGATAGAGAGAGAGAGAGAGTGAGAGAGAGAGAGAGAGAGAGAGAGAGAGAGAGAGAGAGAGAGAGAGAGAGAGAGAGAGAGAGAGAGAGAGAGAGAGAGAGAGAGAGAGAGAGAGAGAGAGAGGCAAGGGAGAGAGATATTCTAATCATTTAGTTACATTTCTCCCCAAAGTTCAGAATTTAGTTAAATATTTTTAAGACTCTAGTTCAAACGTAGATTGTTTGTGGAACCTGAAAGATCTGACAACCTGGCATTTCATCCCGAGAGGACCTGTTGTGGCCAGGAGTTTCAGGAAGGGCTGATTAGTGAGTGCCTGAAATAGCTCACCATCAGCTGCTGCTGCCAGCCACGCACACTTGCCACAGGCACTTCGTAAACAGAGCGTCTGGCATGAATGTTTACCTTAGCACAATCCTGCGGGACTTTGTCTGTTGAAACAGACGGAGGCTAAAATCATAACACAAACAATAATTATTGATGTTGGTGCACATTTGTTTTTATAGTTCTACTACTAAGATGATAATATTCGTTTCCAATAAAACTTATGTGATGCAGTGGCCTATTATGAGCCACTTTTTAGATTAAAATTTATTGTAAGTTGTGATATTTATTCGCTGCTGTATGAAAAACTCTCCTTCATGGATACCTTGTTGTGTATTCTAGGTATTCTTTACAGTGTAAAGCAACAGCTGAATAGAATCCACGCGGTTCATAAAACAAAATCAGATAAATCAGGCAAATGGTAGGCGATACTTACAAATTCAAGACAAATAATAAATCTATATATCTACAACATGTAAAATGACATTTATACTCTTTGAACAACAGGTATTTTCTGTAAATAATTGCTTCGATTGGATTAACTCTTCAAGTCAGAAAGTTGTAAAAGTAACTTTGCCTCTTTGTAATCCAAGAGAAAATCCGTTTGAATGTAATGCATTTCCTTCTTGTTAGGAGCAAACCAAATATTTTTAGTCTCAGACAGACGGTACTTCGCCGCGACGCCTGTCTCCATTATAGTTTTAAGACTGTCTCGTTTTACTGGCTAAGTTTTATCACCTCTGGATGGATAGAAGAAGAGATGAGTTGGATAAAACTGGTTGAGAGGGATTAAGAGAAAGGGAGAGAGAGAGAGAGAGAGAGAGAGAGAGAGAGAGAGAGAGAGAGAGAGAGAGAGAGAGAGAGAGAGAGAGAGAGAGAGAGAGAGAGAGAGAGAAAGAGAGCGAACGAGAGCGAGAAAAAGCGCACTCGATCTGCTATTGTAAAGCATCAACAAAAGACCAGAAGCTGACTGAAAGGACTAGAATCCAGGTGAACCCCACACGAGCTGACCGTAAATCAATGTAATTCAACGTCAATTTGTCAATTTGTCGATGCCCGTGTCCTGGCTACCCAACAAGTAACGCATGTCCAGTAAGGAGACCATTGACCTGCTACAGGTGTGGATTCAGTTCCAGATTAGAAGATTTTTAGAGAAGCGACCGACACTCATCCGCTGTAACAACACACCAAGAATTGTGGGCAAACTCTTACCTTGCAGTGACTTATTCTACTACTTCAAACATGAACTTATGCTAAAATTGTATGTCAAAAGAGAACTATAAAAATCCGGAATTGACACAATAGAATGAAAAATAATTTTTGATTTCCCAAAACGTGGCGAGCAATGCACAGAGCGTCAAAATTTTAATATTGAGTTTAATTCTCTGATAGAATCAATCATCGTTTGTTACGTACTTTAGAAACACGGGTTCGTTTAGTCAACGGTAGCGTAAAGCATGTTTGGTTCTGTAAGAATAGATTTAACTCTTGCCGCATCATCCACTTTTCTCTTATTACAAAAAAAAAAAAAAAATTTCGCAAAATGAAAATACAAGAATCAGCTATGATTTATCTTCCCTTTTTCTTGATTCTCAAGTTTTCAGATGTGTCTCAGGGCTTATTAGGGGAAAACAAGTTTGAAGTTACGTCATACTTCTGCTTCATGTGAATTAAGAACCTGTTGTCAAGTCTGTAACACAGTCCTGCCTGTTGTGTTGATAATCTCCCCTTGCCTACGGCTGGCGTTAATCCTTCTCTAACAAACTTTCCTTCCCGTCCACAGTCCGTCCCGACAACCCGACACTCCGCCAGGGGGCGTTTAGCCGGTCAGGGAGGCTGAGGTTAGTCCCGGTCAAACCTCGGACCTGGGACCGCTTCCTGCCGTAATGAGAGCGGAGAGATGTCAACCTGCCTCAGGCTCCTGGCAGTCTCCGGAGCGACAAAGACATCTTTCTCTCCGCCATTACTGTCATTGTGTCAGTTCTCCATAGGCTGGGCTCAGCTTTGTACATTCAGAAGCTCTGTGTGCCTCTCTCTCTCTCTCTCTCTCTCTCTCTCTCTCTCTCTCTCTCTCTCTCTCTCTCTCTCTCCCTCTCCTCTCACTTTCCCCCTGTATTACCGCTCCAGAGACTTCTAGTCTATTTCTGGAACCGTTGATTCCATTTCGAGACAATTTGCTGCCAAATTCTGATCTTTACTTCCATAGCTGTCTTAGCGTCGCTTTACTTCAGTTTATTTTGCTTGTTCGTTTCCACCACTCCCAACCCGAAACGACACATCTCTTTTGCTGTCTTTCCCCCGTAATCGTGGCTGATTTCTTCTGTTGTCACAATGAGTGGCCCAGTTATTTAGTTTCTTCCTCGATAACTCGCAGCATTTTGTCACCTTTTCAGACATTACGTATGTTTGTTCTTTAACTCCGTCTGGAACTTTTTGTTTGCTTCTATGTCCTCCTGTCTGGCCCACGACTCAAACAGCTGCTATAATTGAGTGCATCCTGTCGCGCAGTTGTCGTTTTTTCTTATCCGAACCTGCTTTGCTCACGATCTCTCTTTAAGACCTGACGGTTTATAATCATTGCACTTTAGATAGGGCTTGACAAGAAATCTTCTCCGTCTGTTGGATTCAGAATGTCAGACACAAAAGTTTTGTCAAACCATCTTCCAATTTTTTTTTCGTCGCAGCGTATTTGTCTGTCTCTCTCTCGGCCTGGTTGAATGCGGACGTCACTTACAAAAGTTTCCCAGAAATAACAGTTCTCTGTTGTAGAGATTTAGATGAAGTGTAGAACTGATTCCTGGAGTTACAGATAGCTGGCTTTCACGAGAGACTTCCTAACTAGATGGTTATCATCGTAAATGGTTCCACTGCTTCGTAATTTTTGTTTACTATTCTATAATATTATTATTTTCAAAGAGATGAGGAAAACTCCTTCCCAATTCTCTTCTATACTTTTTTGCAATGAAGCCTTGTGACTGATTACTATGTACTCCTCAAGTTATGGCTAAGATATTCAAACAAACTTAGGAGGCTCTGAGTGTGTTTAGTGTAGAGTGAAAGCTAAACTCGACAGCTAGAACCTGGGCCTAACAGTTCAATTCAGTTGAAGTTTCCTACGACCCAATCATTTAGTAAAGGGAAGTGGATGAAAGGTAAATTATGACAAAGAAATAGCATTAGCAAAAATATCTTGCATGCAGTATCAATAGTTTATAGGTTTATAGGCATGAAAGTGAGCTTTGTGTAAAAGAGGCTCTTTACAGCTACTGTCTGAACGCAGCATTCCCCCCCCCCCGCCCCTGCCGATATGCCATATCCTCCTTACTGTCTACCGCAGTGCATCTTCCAATTCATTTAACTGATCCCTTCAGATCATCCGATTATTCGGTATGTTCCGAGGAGCATAATCGTCGGTTGGCTACTAAAACAGCTACATCAAATTTTTCTGTAAGGTTCTTTATTTTGGTTAGATGAAGGGATGAAATCTTTTTACCTCCGCCTCATGCATTATTAGTGAAACCATTAAATAAGATAAAGCATTTGTTAAGAAAAAACCGCAATCGAAATATACTCTAATCTAAAGAAAGACTTGTCTTCGGTAAGTTTTGGTAACATAAGAGCTCTTATCCCGTTTTTTCCCCTCCCTTTTTACCTACTTCTCTGTCTCTACCTTTCCGTCTTTTCTTCTTTTTAAAAGTAAGTGCAAAAACACCTGAACGACTTCAGTAGTTATCTCCCTATCTCTAGTGGCCTCGCAATCTTTTCTGAATAAAAATCAATTTACTTTTCTGAGCGTTTATCATTTGATGGTGAGAAAATGGTGATAATTTTTGTCCAAGATCAATTTCTACCAACTTTCAAACAGAGGAACTAGAAGAGGCTGGAAGAAAAGGAGTAGCCTGAGGCTGACGAGACAGTGAAGAGCTTCTCTAATCTGATGGAGAGATCCCTGAAGATAGCCAGGATCTGTAATAACACGAGAATTATACCACATTAGAACCAGACCTAAACCACTCACACGTTTGTCGGAAATGGTCGCAGCATCATGTTCCTGCAAGCGGTTGTCCAGACTTTCTGACAACCAAAAGTCCCTGAGGGAATCAGGTTAATTGAAGAGTTGTCTGCTTTTGAAGCAGCGGTCGGTGCTCACGTTAGCGTGAGTTAGCATCGCGCCTGATTGGGTCTGAACTAAAGAGACACCCACGGGCGTGCTGGGCGTGACTCTACGCTCAGACGTTTTTTCATTATCGCCAAAGATCGCTCGATCGCTATACATGTTTTCTAGACAAAAAAACAAAAAACAAAAACAAAAACGAAGAGATACTGGAGTTAAAAAAATATCTACAACTTTAGCGAATTTTCTGTTTTCATGAAAATTAGAGTATAAAAGTTTAGCTTTTCTGCAGTTTTATGATCAGCATTAAACATTTTTAAGCTAAGCCAATGGCAGTTAAAAAAATCCACCAGATCTTGAAAACATAATTTGAAACAGATTTAATGTTTTGTTTTAAATTCTGTAATATGTATGCTGGTATGTGAGGACAATTAAACTCACCTATGCATATAGATAACTATCTTTATAGACAGATAGATAACTATCTACATAGATAGATAGATGAATAGATAGATAGTTTGATAGATAAATAGATAAATAGGTTGATATAGATAGAAAGCTACATAGGTAGATAGATAGATAGATAGGTGACTTTAGAAGCATTCCATCTTGATATCGGTTGATTACACACATAGAGAATGATAGCTTAGCTCAATCAAATGTTGCCGAGTCTGTGACTTTATCTCTGTCTGTCTGTCTGTCTATCTCTCTCTATCTTTCTTTCTCTCTCTTTCTTAATTTATGTACATATTTACCTCTCTCTTTATTTTCCACATATATAACTGTCTCTATCTTTTATCTGTCTATCTTGGCGTACCTCGCTATATTTCCTTCTTTCTTTCTTTATCCGGCTATTTATCTTTTTATCTGTCAATCTATTTATCCACCTTTCTACGTATTCACACACGTATCTATTTTGTATCTACCAGTCTCTTTACATCTATCTACATATATATGACTATATTTCTATGCATCCATATCTTTGTACATATTTATCTCTCTCTTTATTTTCTACATATATAGCTGTCTCTATTTTTTACATCTTCGCGTACTTTCCTATATTTCCTTCTCTCTTTCTTTATCCAGATACTTATCTTTCTATCTGTTGATCTATTTATCCACCTTTCTATGTATTTACCGTTCTATCTATTATTTATCTACCAGTCTCTATACATCTTTCTACACATCTAACTATATTTCTATCCATCCATGTTGCTTCTTGTGTGTGAGTTTATTCATCTTTGTGAACTCCATCCTTTTATTTAATTCTCAAGACTTGCGTAATCTTTTCTTGTCTGCCCACAATCTGTTCTCCTAGTGGACGTGCGTCTGTAGTCTGTATGTCCCTGTTTTCCACCCGTGTGATCCCATTATCTGAACCCCTCCAACTCTAGCATGCAGGTTAGATTTGCTATCATATCCTGCTGTAACAGTTGAGATAAAACAAATCAAATTTCACGCCATAACGGTGCTAGCCAGAAAACACGCATCTGTTATGGATTTTACAATATCAGACGCTGACGTAAATCAAAGAGAGACAAATCTTTGATAGTATTCTCATAAACCGTGAAAGTTCCGACATTTGTGTATTACGGCATGTGTGGAAGCCATCGAGGTGATATTTGATAATAGGCTCGGCCAGGGCTAGAAAACAAATCTCCAGAAATCCATGTGGGCGGAACAAAAGATAAAAGGTTGTAAAATAACATCATAATCCTTTAATATTTCGTAGAAATAAGGGCCGGGGCTAGAAGGATACAAGTAATCCAACAAATTGTTTGGAGTGTTTATCTGTTATTATGTAAAGCGGTTATATTGTTTTTAATTGTTTACGTTCTTGTGCATTTCTCTTTTTGTTGTTTAATATGACAGATTTAAAACAAAATAGTTAATTCAGAAGGATAAATTCAATTGATGTTTTGATTAATTAATCTTTCATATAAATTGTGAACTGCGATAGAAATTCAGTTCCTTTATTTTTTCAGTATTGCAACCATTGATTTCACCAAGGTCATGGTTTAAAAAACAAAACAAAAGAAAATAAAGCAAACAAAGGAAAAAATTCCTTTTCTCATAAATAGAGAGCATAATTATGAGAGAACCTCTATAGAACTTAAGGTGGGATCTTCAACCTTCTGCCATCATAGCTTGTTGTTATGTGTTATACTCACCACTGATAAAGTAGGACGGGATCTTAAAAATAAAGAAAAAGTAAACCAAGAAAAGACGGATTTATCCAATTAGATAGTTTTCTGTTCGTCATGGAAATAAAAGGACTCCTTTTTCCATGTCCAATACAAATGTTCTCAGCATGGAGAGAGATAACTGACATTAGCTACATGTAGCTTACTTCTCTCTTCACTGCATCGATTTATTGTTTTCATTAAGTCACCATTGTTTCATCTACCATTAGAGAGTTTTCTTACAACCTTTGCAAATCGCCAGCAAATTTGTAAAAAAAAAAAGACTTTTTAAGTTTTTAGCTACATATTTCACATCAATCTACAGTTTCCGAGGCTTTTGTTTTCATTCTTTAGTCCTCTTCTTTTCTGTGTCTCTCTCTAACACTGTTAATTAAGCGATGGTTTTGGATTTTCTGTCTATGTTGATCACGCAGGACAGCGCTGAACTCATGAGAGCCACACCTCACTCCCAGACACACTGATGACCGGTAAAACAACCATCATGTACGAGACTGAACAAACACTCATGCGCAGACAGATGGTTGTCGGATCAGACCCCTGTCAGGTGGGACACGCTGAGTGCAGTAGACCCAAACTTCATCCACTGAAGGTCAGGAGCAGATGGAGGGACTCTGTGGCACAGGGATAGAATGTAATTTGAGGTATGGGACAGGATATTTTTTTGTACTTTTATTTCAATGGCCAACTGCCGTACCGCCCTGGATCAGAATGGAGGAAAGATGTGATTGGAAATGTTTCGGAAACATTATGCTTGATTAAGTCTTCCAGAAACAAAACACGCAAATCAAGTCCAAAAATAGCCATGACGTAGAGCAGAAAGCCTAGGGTGGTGCGGGAAGCAAGGCAAGCTTCCGATCAGGATGGAAGAACTTCCGTCTCCAAGCAATCAGCGACTGTCTTGTCTCAACAGCAATCAGCGACTGTCTTGTCTCAACAGCAATCACCTCCCTTTGTTGCGGGACTAGACTGGCACTGTCGCCCTGAGTTCTCCCGGACTAGAACTCTTCTTTAGATAGAAACCAGACTATTCGTGTTGCGTTACTTTAAAAAAAAAATTAACTTTGTAACCTCTAACTCTAACTTCCGTATATCCATTTTTCGATCTGAAATCAAATTTTCCTTGCAAGAGAATACAAATAGTGTTAGAGGAGTATGTCGTAAAGTAAAAAAAAATTGTCTGAATTTGTGTATTTGGAAATCACTAGACTATTGCAAAGACAATTGCTGTACAGCCTGCTTACTAAAATACATATACGCAAACTCACCGAAGTGAACAAACATTTGCAGTACGTGTAAGAGTGCGCTATGTCATTTAACTATATGGCAAAGTTAGGACAGTTAGGTATTTTTGCTATGTAGGCCTATAGGCTAAATTAGTAGTCCTTTCCCAGTGCAATTCTGTCCTAACTATGCCGAAAAGTTTAAAAAAAAATGACCCTAAATGAAACATGCAAAAGTTTGTTCACTCCGGTGACTTGACCTGTTATTAGGAAGTGTCGGTTCAGTCTTCTCCCCGCCCAGATGGTTATCTCCCCTTGACCGGTTCAGCGCCGGTGACCTAGTTGTAATGTAATCACCATCAGTGCGGAGAGATTTGGTTCGAACCTCCCATGTACCGGTGGATCAGACGATCTCATGTTTTTGGGAGAAAATTGTAAATGTATACATTTAGAGGACCTCAGAGCTTGGTGCCAAAAAGTTTCTCTCCCTTTTTTTGGTTTGTGTGTGCGTGAAAATGGTAAATAATTTTTTTGGAAGGGAAACAAAATCAGAATAGATTGACGGTTGGTTCATTGGTCGCCCCTGAACCTAACGAAGGAAACGCGATACGTGAGAGATAGAGGATAAAGCAGATGGATGTATAGACAACGGTCTAGCGATAATATGGAGAGAGACAGAAATGATAAAAAGAGAGAGAGATAGAGAGAAAGAGAATGTGAGAGAAAGAGAGAGAGAGAGAAAGAGAGAGAGAGAGAGAGAGAGAGAGAGAGAGAGAGAGAGAGAGAGAGAGAGAGAGAGAGAGAGAGAGAGAGAGAGAGAGAGAGAGAGGCAAGGGAGAGAGATATTCTAATCATTTAGTTACATTTCTCCCCAAAGTTCAGAATTTAGTTAAATATTTTTAAGACTCTAGTTCAAACGTAGATTGTTTGTGGAACCTGAAAGATCTGACAACCTGGCATTTCATCCCGAGAGGACCTGTTGTGGCCAGGAGTTTCAGGAAGGGCTGATTAGTGAGTGCCTGAAATAGCTCACCATCAGCTGCTGCTGCCAGCCACGCACACTTGCCACAGGCACTTCGTAAACAGAGCGTCTGGCATGAATGTTTACCTTAGCACAATCCTGCGGGACTTTGTCTGTTGAAACAGACGGAGGCTAAAATCATAACACAAACAATTGTTATTGATGTTGGTACACATTTGTTGTTATAGTTCCACTACAAAGATAATTATATTCGTTTTCAATAAAACTTATATGGTGCAGTGAACTCTTATGAGCCACTTTTTAGACTAAAATTTATTGTAAGTTGAGATATTTATCAATTGGTGTATAAAAAACTATCCTTCATGGGTACCTTGTTGTGTATTCTAGGTGATTTATTAATATAATTCTCGTGAAATGAAGTCTAAAAAATGTAACAATGTAAAGCAACAACTGAATAGAATTGACACGGTTCATAAAACAAAATCAGATAAATCAGGCAAATGGTAGGCGATACTTACAAATTCAAGACAAATAATAAATCTATATATCTACAACATGTAAAATGACATTTATACTCTTTGAACAACAGGTATTTTCTGTAAATAATTGCTTCGATTGGATTAACTCTTCAAGTCAGAAAGTTGTAAAAGTAACTTTGCCTCTTTGTAATCCAAGAGAAAATCCGTTTGAATGTAATAGTTTTCCTTCTTGTTAGGAGCAAACCAAATATTTTTAGTCTCAGACAGACGGTACTTCGCCACGACGCCTGTCTCCATTTTGGTCTTAAGACTCGTTTTACTGGCTAAGTTTTATCACCTCTGGATGGATAGAAGAAAAGATGAGGTGGATAAAACTGGTTGAGAGGGATTAAGAGAAAGGGAGAGAGAGAGAGAGAGAGAGAGAGAGAGAGAGAGAGAGAGAGAGAGAGAGAGAGAGAGAGAGAGAGAGAGAGAGAGAGAGAGAGAGAGAGAGAGAGAGAGAGAGAGAGAGAGAGAGAGAGAGAGAGAGAGAGAGAGAGAGAGAGAGAGAGAGAGAGAGAGAGAGAGAGAGAGAGAGAGAAAGAGAGCGAACGAGAGCGAGAAAAAGCGCACTCGATCTGCTAGTGTAAAGCATCAACAAAAGACCAGAAGCTGACTGAAAGGACTAGAATCCAGGTGAACCCCACACGAGCTGACCGTAAATCAATGTAATTCAACGTCAATTTGTCAATTTGTCGATGCCCGTGTCCTGGCTACCCAACAAGTAACGCATGTCCAGTAAGGAGACCATTGACCTGCTACAGGTGTGGATTCAGTTCCAGATTAGAAGATTTTTAGAGAAGCGACCGACACTCATCCGCTGTAACAACACACCAAGAATTGTGGGCAAACTCTTACCTTGCAGTGACTTATTCTACTACTTCAAACATGAACTTATGCTAAAATTGTATGTCAAAAGAGAACTATAAAAATCCGGAATTGACACAATAGAATGAAAAATAATTTTTGATTTCCCAAAACGTGGCGAGCAATGCACAGAGCGTCAAAATTTTAATATTGAGTTTAATTCTCTGATAGAATCAATCATCGTTTGTTACGTACTTTAGAAACACGGGTTCGTTTAGTCAACGGTAGCGTAAAGCATGTTTGGTTCTGTAAGAATAGATTTAACTCTTGCCGCATCATCCACTTTTCTCTTATTACAAAAAAAAAAAAAAAAAAAAAGAAAATTTCGCAAAATGAAAATACAAGAATCAGCTATGATTTATCTTCCCTTTTTCTTGATTCTCAAGTTTTCAGATGTGTCTCAGGGCTTATTAGGGGAAAACAAGTTTGAAGTTACACCATACTTCTGCTTCATGTGAACCAAGAACCTGTTGTCAAGTCTGTAACACAGTCCTGCCTGTTGTGTTGATAATCTCCCCTTGCCTACGGCTGGCGTTAATCCTTCTCTAACAAACTTTCCTTCCCGTCCACAGTCCGTCCCGACAACCCGACACTCCGCCAGGGGGCGTTTAGCCGGTCAGGGAGGCTGAGGTTAGTCCCGGTCAAACCTCGGACCTGGGACCGCTTCCTGCCGTAATGAGAGCGGAGAGATGTCAACCTGCCTCAGGCTCCTGGCAGTCTCCGGAGCGACAAAGACATCTTTCTCTCCGCCATTACTGTCATTGCGTCAGTTTTCCTTAGGCTGGGCTCAGCTTTGTATATCCAGAAGCATTTACCCCGCTGCCCCCCTTCTTCTCTGTCTCTGTCTGCCACACACACACACACACACACTCTCTCTCTCTCTCTCTCTCTCTCTCTCTCTCTCTCTCTCTCTCTCTCTCTCCTCTCACTTTCCCCCTGTATTACCGCTCCAGAGACTTCTAGTCTATTTCTGGAACCGTTGATTCCATTTTGAGACAATTTGCTGCCAAATTCTGATCTTTACTTCCATAGCTGTCTTAGCGTCGCTTTACTTCAGTTTTTTTTTGTTCGTTTCCGCCACTCCCAACCCGAAACGACACATCTCTTTTACTGCCTTTCCCCCCTATCCGTGGCAGATTTCTTCTGCTGTCACAATGAGTGGCCAAGTAATTTAGTTTCTATCTCGACAACTCGCAACATTTTGTCACCTTTTCAGACATTACGTATGTTAGTTCTTAAACTCCCGTCTGGAACTGTTTGTTTGCTTATGTGTCCTCCTGTCTGGACCACGACTCACACAGCTGCTGTAATTGAGTGCACCCTGTCGCGCAGTTGTCGGTTTTTCTTATCCGAACCTGTCTTGCTCACGATCTCTCTTTAAGACCTGAAGGTTTATAATCATTGCACTTTAGATAGGGCTTGACAAGAAAACTTCTCCGTCTGTTGGATTTAGAATGTCAGACACAAAACTTTTGTCAAACCATCTTCCAATTTTTTTTCGTCGCAGCGTATTTGTCTGTCTCTCTCTCTCTTTCTCTTTCAGTCTGGTTGAATGTGGACGTCACTCACAAAAGGTTTCTAGGAATAAGCGTTCTCTAACCCGTTGTAGAGATTTCGACGGAGTGTAGAACTAATTCCTGAAGTTACAGATAACTGGCTTTCACTAGAGACTTCCTTACTAGATGGTCATCATCGTAAATGGTTTAAATGCCGTGTGTTTTTTGTTAACTATCTTACACAATAATTCTTTTCCAAAGAGATGAGGAAAATTCCTTCCCGATTCTCTTCTCTATTTTTTTCAATGAAGCCTTGGGACCGATTACGATGTACTCCTCAAGTTAAGGCTAACATATTCTAACAAACTTAAGAGGCTCTAAGTGTGCTTAGTGTAGAGTGAACGCTAAACTCGACAGCTAGAACCTGGACCTAACAATTCAATTCAGTTCAAGTTTCTTACAATCCAACCATGTAGTTAACGGAAGTGGTGGAGAGGTAAATTATGACAAAGAAATAGCATTAGCAAAAATATATTGCATGCAGTATCAATAGTTTATAGGCGTAAAAGTGAGCTCTGTGTTATACAGGCTCTTTACAGCTACTGTCTGAACGCAGCACTCCTCCCTCCCTTGCTACATACCTCACCCTCCCTGCTGTCTACCTCAGTGCATCTTCCAATTCATTTAACTGATCCCTTCAGATCATCCGATTATTCGGTATGCTCCGAGGAACATAATCGTCGGTTGACTACTAAAGTAGCTACATCAAATTTTTCTTTACGGTTTTTTATTTTGGTTAGATGAAGTGATGTAATCTTTTTACCCCAGTCTCATACATTGTTAGTGAAACCATTAAATAAGAAAAACCATTTGTTAAGAAAAAACCGCAATCGAAATATACTCTAATCTAAAGAAAGACTTGTCTTCGGTAAGTTTTGCTAACATAAGAGCTCTTATCCCGTTTTTTCCCCTCCCTTTTTACCTACTTCTCTGTCTCTACCTTTCCGTCTTTTCTTCTTTTTAAAAGTAAGTGCAAAAACACCTGAACGACTTCAGTAGTTATCTCCCTATCTCTAGTGGCCTCGCAATCTTTTCTGAATAAAAATCAATTTATGTCTTTGAGCGTTTACTCATTAGATGATAAAAAAAAATGCGGATAATTTTTGTCGAAGATCAATTTTTACTAACTTTCAAACAGCGGAACTAGAAAAGGCTGGAAGAAAAGGAGTAGCCTGAGGCTGACGAGACAGTGAAGAGCTTCTCTATCCTGATGGAGAGATCCCTGAAGATAGCCAGGATCTGTAATAACACGAGAAGTATTCCACATTAGAACCAGACCTAACCAACTCACACGTTTGTCTGAAATGTTCGCAGCATCATGTTCCTGCAGGCGGTTGTCCAGACTTTCTGACAACCAAAGTCCCTGAGGGAATCAGTTTAATTGAAGAGTTGTCTGCCTTTGAAGCAGCAGTCGCTGCTCACGTTGGCGTGACTTAGCATCACGCCTGATTGGGTCTGAGCTAAAGAGACACCCACGGGCGTGCTGGGCGTGACTCCACAGTCAGACGTTTTTTCATTATCGCCAAAGATCGCTCGATCGCTATACATGTTTTCTAGACAAAAAAAAAAAAAAAACAAAAAAAAAAACAAAAAACAAAACACAAAGAGATACTGGAGTTAAACAAATATCTACAACTTTAGCGTATTTTCTTTTTTCATGAAAAATTAGGGTTTAAAAGTTTGGCTTTTCTGCAGTTTTATGATCAGCATTAAACATTTTTTAGGCCAAGCCAATCGCAGTTAAAAAAATCCACCAGATCTTGAAAACATAATTTGAAACAGGTTTAATGTTTTCTTTTAAATTCTGTAATATGTATGCGGGTATGTGAGCACAATTTAACTCACCTATGCATACAGATAACTATCTTTATAGACAGATAGATAGCTATCTACATAGATAAATAGATAAATAGTTTGATAGATAAATAGATAAATAGATTGATATAGACAGAAAGCTACATAGTTAGATAGATAGATAGATAGATAGATAGATAGATAGATAGGTGACTTAAGAAGCATTCCATCTTGATATCGGTTGATTACACACATAAAGAATGATAGCTTAGCTCAATCAAATGTTGCCGAGTCTGTGACTTTATCTCTGTCTGTCTGTCTATTTCTCTCTCTCTTTCTTTGTCTCTCTTTCTTAATTTTTGTACATATTTACCTCTCTCTTTATTTTCTACATATATAACTGTCTCAATTTTTTACATCTTCGCGTACTTTCCTATATTTCCTTCTTTCATTCTTTATCCAGCTATTTATCTTTTTATCTGTTAATCTATTTATCCACCTTTCTAGGTACGAGGGCTCTTTCATAATTAACCGAAAAATGCCTGTAAAATCCGCGTTTTTTATGCTACCAACAAAATTCTTGCATGTGTTCATACCTTGACTCGTCCTTCATTTCTCTACGTAACAGCCAAGTCTGTCAACACACTTCTGCCAACGCCGCACCATGGAATAGATACCCTCTCGGAAGAAACTTCCGTCAAGGTTTTGTAGCCATTTCCGCACATGGTCAACAAGCTCTTCATCGTCATCAAAGCGTTTTCCTGCCAGCTCACGTTTCAGTGGCCCAAAGAGGTGATAATCAGATGGTGCGAGGTCTGGACTGTGTGTTGGGTGTGGCAAAATCTCCCATCCATATTTCTCTAGCCAACCTTGCGTCACTCGTGCTGTGTGGGGTGTAGCGTTGTCGTGTTGCAAAATGACCCCGTTGGTCAACTGCCCTGGGCGCTTTCTGCGAATGGCCTCCCTAAGCTTGTCAAGAGTTTGGCAGTACCTTGCAGCATTGATTGTTTCTCCAGGTTATAAGGTTTCGAATAGAAGAACACCACGACTGTCCCAGAAAACAGTTCCCATTATTTTCTTTGCTGACCGCATGACTTTGAATTTCTTCGCGACAGGTGAGGATGGATGTTTCCATGTCATCGAATCTTGCTTTGTTTCTGGGGTGCAATGGTGCAACCAAGTCTCATCACCGGTGACTATGCTGGCAAGAAAAGTCACATCGTACCCTAGAAAGTCTCCGCCGGCGTTGGCAGTATGCCCGTGAACCCTGCGTGAGTTCTTGCTTCTTCTCAAAAGTTCCCTGCAGATGTCCAATCTTTGTTCTTTATGATTGTCTGTCAATTGCTTAGGAACCCATCTTGCGCTGACTTTTCTGTAGCCAAGTTCATCAAATACAATTCTATGGGCAGAAGTTTCCGAAATTTCAAGACTGCTTGCGATTTCATGAAGTTTCAACCTCCTGTCTTGACGAATAAGCTCATCAACTCGCTTCACATTGTCTGACGTCGCAGTTATCGAACGCCCTCTCCCTTCTCTGTCTGTCAAGTCGGAATGGCCAGCTTCAAACAAATTACACCAGTGATAGACTTGTGTACGGCTTATAACATGCTCACCATATACACTCTGAAGTTCTTTATGAATTTCGGTAGGATTCAGACTTTTGGCGTTCAAAAAACGTATGACAGCTCTGATTTCCTCCTTTGACCAAGTTTCAAGGTGGGCCGCCATCTTTAAAATCGTCTAGACATTCATTGTGCAAAATGATGCACTTCATAATTTCTGGGAATATCCGTAAGGAAATAAGGAATATCATGTCGTTTACAGAATTAAAAAAGCTCCACTGGTTGCTGAGCAATGGGCATTTTTCGGTTATTTCTGAAAAGGCCCTCGTACTTACCCTTCTATCTATTATTTATCTACCAGTCTCTATACATCTATCTACACATCTAACTATATTTCTATCCATCCATGTTGCTTCTTGTGTGTGAGTTAATTCATCTTTGTGAACTCCATCCTTTTATTTAATTCTCAAGACTTGCGTAATCTTTTCTTGTCTGCCCACAATCTGTTCTCCCAGTTGGCGTGTGTCTGTAGTCTGTATGTCCCTGTTTTCCACCCGTGTGATCCCATTATCTGAACCCCTCCAACTCTAGCATGCAGGTTAGATTTGCTATCATATCCTGCGGTAACAGTTCAGATAAAACAAATCAAATTTCACGCCATAACGGTGCGAGCCAAAAAACACGCATCTGTTATGGATTTTACAATATCAGACGCTGACGTAAATTAAAGAGAAACAAATCTTTGATAGTATTCTCATAAACCCTGAAGTTCCGACATTTGTGTATCCTGTCTGCGGCATGTGTGGAAGCTATTGAGGTGATGTTTGATAATAGGCTCGGCAAGTGCTAGAAAACAAATCTCCAGAAATCCATGTGGGCGGAACAAAAGATAAAAGGTTGTAAAATAACATCATAATCCTTTAATATTTCGTAGAAATAAGGGCCGGGGCTAGAAGGATACAAGTAATGCAACTAATTATTGGAAGTGTTTATCTTGTGTTATGTAAAGCGGTTTTACTGTTTTTAATCGTTTACGTTCATGTGCATTTCTCTTTTTGTTGTTGTTTAATTCGACAGATTTATAACAAAATAAGAGATCCACAAGGATAAACTCAATTGATGTGAACTGCAATAGAAATTCAGTACCTTGATTTTTTTTCAGTATTGCAACCATTGATTTCACCAAGGTCATCGATTAAAAAACAAAACAAAACAAAATAAAACAAACAAAGAAAAAAATTCCTTTTGTCACAAATAGAAAGCATATGAGAGAACCTCTACAGAACTTGATGTGGGTGCTCCAACGGTCTGCCATCATAGCTTCTTGTTATGTGCTATACTCACCACTGATAAAGTAGGGCGGCATCTTAAAAATAAAGAAAAAGCAAATCAAAAACAACACAGATTTATCCAATTAGATAGTTTTCTGTTCGTCATGGAAATAAAAGGACTCCTTTTTTCATGGCCAACATTTGTTTCCTAACACACAAGTTCTCAGCATGGAGAGAGATAATTGACATTAGTTATATGTAGCTTACTTCTCTCTCCACCGCATCGATTTGTTTTCATTAACTCACCATTGTTTCATCTATCATTAAAGAGTTTTCTTACAAGCTTTGCCAATCGCCATCAAGCTTAAAAAAAAACCTCTTAGGTTTTTGGTTACATGCTTAGCATCAGTCTACTGTTTCCGAGGCTTTTGTTTTCAATCTTTAATCCTCTTCTATTATATCTCTTTCTCTTAAGCTGTTAATTAAGCGATGGTTTTGGATTTCCTGTCTATGTTGATCACGCAGGACAGCGCTGAACTCATGAGAGCCACACCTCACTCCCAGACACACTGATGACCGGTAAAACAACCATCATGTACGAGACTGAGCAAAAACTCTTGCGCAGACAGATGGTTGTCGGATCAGACCCCTGTCAGGTGGGACACGCTGAGCGCAGTAGACCCAAACTTCCTCCACTGAAGGTCAGGAGCAGATGGAGGGACTCTGTGGCACAGGGATAGAATGTAATTTGGGGTATGAGACAGGAGATTTTTTTGTACTTTTATTTCAATGGCCAACTGCCGTACCTGGATAAGAATGGAGGAAAGATGTGATTGGAAATGTTTCGGAAACATTATGCTTGATTAAGTCTTCCAGAAACAAAACACGCAAATTAAGTCCAAAAATAGGCATGACGTAGAGCAGAAAGCCTAGGAGTGCAGTGAGCGAGGCAAGCTTCCGGTCGGGAGGAAAGAACTTCCATCTCCAAGCAATCAGCGACTGTCTTGTCTCAACAGCAATCAGCGACTGTCTTGTCTCAACAGCAATCAGCGACTGTCTTGTCTCAACAGCAATCAGCGACTGTCTTGCCTCAACAGCAATCAGCGACTGTCTTGTCTCGACAGCAATCAGCGACTGTCTTGTCTCAACAGTAATCAGCTACCTTTGTTGCGGCGCTAGACTGGCACTGTCGCCCTGAGTTCTCCCGGACTAGAACTCTTCTTTAGATAGAAACCAGACTATTCGTGTTGCGCTACTTAAAAAAAAAAAAAATTAACTTTGTAACCTCCAACTCTAACTTCCGTTTATCCATTTTGCGATCTGAAATTAAATTTTCCTTGTGAGAGAATACGAATAGTGTTAGAGGAGTATGTTGTAAAGTAAAACAAATTGTCTGAATCTTTGATCGGAAGTGGGTGAGAGGTAAATTATGACAAAGAAATAGCATTAGCAAAAATATATTGCATGCAGGATCAATAGTTTATAGGCGTAAAAGTGAGCTTTACAGCTACTGTCTGAACGCAGCACTCCTCCCTCCCTCTTCCTACATACCTCACCCTCCCTGCTGTCTACCTCAGTGCATCTTCCAATTCATTTAACTGATCCCTTCAGATCATCCGATTATTCGGTATGTTCCGAGGAACATAATTGTCGGTTGGCTACTAAAGTAGCTAAATCAAATTGTTCTGTAAGGTTTTTTATCTTAGTTAGATGAAGTGATGAAATCTTTTTACCTCCGCCTCATACATGGTTAGTGAAACCATTAAAAAAGATAAACCATTTGTTAAGATAAAACCGCAATCGAAATATACTCTAATCTAAAGAAAGACTTGTCTTCGGTAAGTTTTGGTAACATAAGAGCTCTTATCCCGTTTTTTCCCCTCCCTTTTTACCTACTTCTCTGTCTCTACCTTTCCGTCTTTTCTTCTTTTTAAAAGTAAGTGCAAAAACACCTGAACGACTTCAGTAGTTATCTCCCTTTCTCTAGTGGCCTCGCAATCTTTTCTGAATAAAAATCAATTTATGTTTTTGAGCGTTTACTCATTAGATGGTGAGAAAATGGTGATAATTTTTGTCGAAGATCAATTTCTACCAACTTTCAAACAGAGGAACTAGAAGAGGCTGGAAGAAAAGGAGTAGCCTGAGGCTGACGAGACAGTGAAGAGCTTCTCTATCCTGATGGAGAGATCCCTGAAGATAGCCAGGATCTGTAAGAACGCGAGAATTTTTCCACCATATTAGAACCAGACCTAACCCACTCACACGTTTGTCTGAAATGGTCGCAGCATCATGTTCCTGCAGGCGGTTGTCCAGACTTTCTGACATCCAAAGTCCCTGAGGGAATCAGTTTAATTGAAGAGTTGTCTGCCTTTGAAGCAGCGGTCGGTGCTCACGTTGGCGTGACTTAGCATCACGCCTGATTGGGTCTGAGCTAAAGAGACACCCACGGGCGTGCTGGGCGTGACTCTACAGTCAGACGTTTTTTCATTATCGCCAAAGGTCGCTCGGTCGCTATACATGTTTTCTGGACAAAAAACGAAGAGATATTAGTGTTAAACAAATATCTACAACATTTAGCGAATTTTCTGTTTTTATGAAATTTCGGGTTTAAAAGTTTCATGCTTTCATAAAGTTTTATCAGCAGCATGACGCATTTTTTAACGTAAGCCAGTAGTGGTAAAAAAATCCACCAGATCTTGAAAACATACTTTGAAACAGATTCAATGTTTTCTTTTAAATTCTTTAATGTGTATGCGGGCATATGTGCACAACTTAACGCACCGATGGAAAAATCTGGTTTACAAATTTGTAAAAAAATTAACAAAACGCTATTGCCTTTCTTATAAATCCATTTTTGTTATCACAAATAAGGCATACACTTGTTTTAAAAGTCTTACTTTTCTTTCTTTAGCACCGAGGGTCATAGAGAATGGTACTCAGCTCAGGTCTTCTTAAAATAAAACTGAAAGACGAAAAGATCGATAAATATAAAAACAGATAAATGAAAAAAATATAAAAGATAATAGGATAAATGGATAGATAGATGAATAGGTGGAGAGTTTGAAAATTAAAACAAACAGTTACTTAAAGTGTTAGTTGCTCAATTGCAGGAGATTTCCAATAGTTGTACACGAAAGATACATAGCTAACTATCTACACAGATATACAGTTAGATATATATATATAGATAGATAGATAGATAACTATCTACATATACAGATAGATAAATAGATAGATAGTTTGGTAGATAGATAGATAAATAGACAGATATGGATAGAAAGCTAGCTACTTAGCTAGCTAGCTAGATAGATAGATAGAAAGATAGATAGATAGATATAGATAGAAAGCTAGATAGATAGATAGATAGGTAGATAGATAGATAGATAGATAGATAGATAAAGATAGATAGATAGATATAGATAGAAAATTAGATAGATAGATATAGATAGATAGATAGATAGATAGATAGATAGATAGATAGATAGATAGGTGACTGTAGAAGCTGATAGATAGATAGATAAATATCTACATAGAGAGATAGATAAATAGATAGATAGTTTGGTAGATAGATAGATAAATAGACAGATATGGATAGAAAGCTAGCTAGTTAGCTAGCTAGATAGAAAGAAAGATAGATAGAAAGCTAGATAGATAGATAGATAGGTAGATAGATAGATAGATAGATAGATAGATAAAGATAGATAGATAGATATAGATAGAAAATTAGATAGATAGATATAGATAGATAGATAGATAGATAGATAGTTAGATAGATAGATAGGCAGATAGATAGGTGACTGTAGAAGCCATAACTCTTGTAAACAAAGTGTGCACCATAATGAGGAGTATATCATAAACAACTGACTCTGAAGCGCAGCGCTGAGCCGCTGGAAGGAAACGCCCGCCTACCGTGCACATAAACCAAGCCGTCTTTGATCAACAGCCCCGCGGCAGCAGGAATAACAACACAGCCAGCTGCTGAGTGCTTCAGAGGCACGAATCTCTGCGGTAATACTCCCAACCTCTGGATTATTACCTGTTATAGATGGATAGGCCGAAAGATATGGTAGAAAAATAGATAGATAGAACAATATATAGCTAGCTGGTAGATAGACAAAAGATAGATATAATTTTATAGAGAGATATATAAGTAGATAGATGGATTGACAGACAATAAATACACAGATAGACAGGGATATTGATAGATAGGTAGACATGCGGATAGAGTAGATAGATAGATAGTTAGATACATGTAGATAGTTAAAAAGCTAGCTAGCTAGCTAGATAGTTAGCTAGATAAATAGTTATATAGATAGATAGATAAATAGATAGTTAGCTAGATAAATAGTTATGTAGATAGATAGATAGATAGATAGATAGATAGATAGATAGATAGATAGATAGTCAGCTAGATAGATAGATAGTAAAATATTTACATATAGATAGAAATATGGTGCTTGTTTTTTTTTTACCTCAGCTCACGGCATACCCATCTCTTTTCTGCACACCCAATAATAACGGACTATGATGAAATCTGTAATACCGATACCTTGTTTTAAATGTCAACTCTCATTACTTTTGTTGAGATACATCAGATATGAAAAATTATGATGGATACCATTATCTCAACCAAGGGGAACAACTATCAACGACATCAGAAATCACAGAACAAACTACTAATCTTGAAACGCTATCCTTTGTGAAAGATTGTTACCTTCCATCTACCCCTTGGTCCTTCATAAAGGCGAGAAGAAAATCTCTGGGTTCCATTCATGCCTCTTGTATCCCTCAACCCCAGATGTTTAGTGTTCTCAAACTAAAAAGCCCCAGAGATTTGTTTTCCTCCAGTACACAGCAAACATTCGCGTGGAGCTTGTTTAAGCAGGACTGGAAGATTTCCCTGGAACCAGTGATCCATTTGTCCTCCAATCAGTTGATCAAGACGAAGCCTACCCCGTTAGAGCTACGGCTGGCTGTGGCAGCGAGCAGTAATGAGAGCCAGAAAGTAAACTTCCGGTTGTCTTCCCCTGACTTTCAGCGCTTCCATCTTCTCCCTGAAATTACCCCTTCACACATGTAGAGTCTACATCTCGCTGACTTCCCCTGGCTGTCGCCTGCTCGCAGTTGCTTGTCTTTTTTGCTTCTTTCAAGTGCTAGAGTACTTTGTTTTTGTTTTTTTAATCTCTGTCTTTTCTTATCTTATTTCTGCACCCTCTGTCTTTCTCTCTGTCTCTATCTTTCTCTGTTTGTCTCTAGGTGTGTGTGTGTGTGTGTCTCACTCTCTCTCTCTCTTTCTGTCTGTCTGTCTGTCTGTCTGTCTGTCTCTCTCTCTCTCTCTCTCTCTCTCTCTCTCTCTCTCTCTCTCTCTCTCTTTATCTCTCTTGTTTCTATTTCTCTCTTTGTCTGTCTGTTCTTACATATACATATTTCTCTCTGTCTCTGTCTCTGTCTCTCTTTCTCTCTCTCTCTCTCTCTCTCTCTCTCTCTCTCTCTCTCTCATTGCCGCCGCCCTTTAGGATTCCCTTGAAGGATATTTTCTCTCACTTTCTATCATGTTACTTTACCTTTTTGCCATGCTTTGTTTCGTTTTGTTCCTTTTTATATTGAAACTTTCCTAAGTTTTCTTCCTTACATCAGTGTCTCTCCCGATAGCTGTAAGTGTAAAGCAGAGAAAATCACATCTGTTTGGTATAAAAGTTTGGTTTTTCTTTATACCACACGTAAACTTGTTCCGGGTTAAAATTTGTCGCCTGTTACAAACAGTGATAAATCGACTTCGGCGATTGTCTACTGTTTACACTTATAGTTAAACTCAACGGTATTAATGTTACCATTTAAAAGCAAATCTCATGAATTCATTTTATCGGAATGATTGGATACACGACAAATTTTTGTGTGTAAAATTCGATTGAAAAACGACTCGTGAATTCGTGAATCCAAGTTTGTACTTTCATACAGTCTTCTTATCAAATTGGCTTCGTGACAAATAGTATTGATTCACAATATTTTTTTAGTTCTCTGAATGTCTTATTTATAAATTTTTTCACTATTTGTATAACGTAATGGTCTATATCCTAATGTTGTAATAAATGTAAATCAAAACTATTATGTTTTTTTATTTTTTTTTATATCCAATGGTACTAATTTGTTTCGTGAAATTTCTGTCCTTCTACCCATGTCTGTCAGCTCATTATCTATGGCTTTAGAAGTTCTTTTGAAAGGGTCATTAATGTAAGCGTTTACAAAAAGGCTTCAAAACTCTGAATCATCATTCCTTTAAATGTTTCAAAAAACATGTGATAATGCGTAAGAGCAGAATACAAAGACTTTACACACAACTTAATCTAAAATTGGACGGCCTTGACATACGTTATCCAGCACAGTAGTTACTTGTTGAACGAAAGAACTTCAGAGACACATTATACACACAGCATTCCGTCTCAAGGTGAACACGCCGCAAACATTGGAGTTGCCACTGGCGCAAATGGGGAAGTTTTCTCTTGCCATAAGTGGTCACCAGAGAGACGAACTAAAAACTAGTATGTTGTATAATTAAAAAAAAAATCCATAAAACTTTTGGAATACATATTCAAAATAATGTCTGATTCACAATGATTGAATCGACAGATAATAAAATAATATTGCGTTAAAACACTTTGAGAAAAATTTTTTTACAGAAAGATTAAAATAACACCTGAAGGAAGAAAAGCCTTAAAATGAGTTGTCATCTAGAGGATAGTGTTAGATTTCTAAAAGGTAGATGAAAATTAAAGGCGTAGTAATTTGCCTAAAAAAGTTTTTAACAATATTTGCTTCAAAATCTTTGAAAAGCTCAAACAATTTTATAGTGAAAGGAAAAAAAAAATATTAATCTATAAATATGAAGACAAAAACATAAACAATAAAAACTGTTGTCAAAAAAAAAAAAAAAAAAAAGAAAAATTAATGAAACATTGTTCCAAAAATTTGCTTCAGACTATAGCATTTATTCTATTACAATTACAAGAAGCGCCAATGGCTTGTCAGGTAAAGACTGTGGCTCAAAATCTGTTGTGTCAAGGTTTCGATTCCAAAAGTGTAAGAAAATAATTTCTCATGGTAAGGATAAGCATAATGAACATAATAATAATAATAATAATAATAATAATAATAATAATAATAATAATAATAATAATAATAATAATAATAATAATAATAATAATAATAATA
>JAWDGP010005492.1:322500-407500 GCA_033675545.1 Elysia crispata | reverse complement strand
ATTTTTTTCAATAACTTAATGACAAGAAGTAGACCACAAAGGCTTAAATATAAATTATGTAGATTGAAAAGAAAAAAAAAATTGACCAGACTTGCCAAAAAGCATATTTTTTTCTTTGAGAAAGCTTGCGAGCAATCCAATTTCTCCAACTTGCAGCCAGTTGTGGGTTTGTCTGAGCCTAATTCAACCATCCTGGATCTGTTAGGAAGAACCAGACACCCAAGACCTGATGGAGGTCCTCGCCAGATGCCGGCAGCTGTCAGGAGTCGGGACTTTAGCTGGGTTATCTGGGAACAGCACAGACACACTTATTTCTATGTTTCTTTTGTTGATAAGGACCTTTCTTTTCTCTCTCTGTGATCTTTATTCATTTTTGTTTTCCTATCTTTTTCGCGCCCATTGTTTTTGTTTTCCACTAGCTTTCTCTCTGTCTGTTTGTCTGTAAGTCTGTCTGTCTGTCTGTCTGTCTGTCTGTCTGTCTGTCTGTCTGTCTCTCTCTCTCTCTCTCTCTCTCTCTCTTTCTGTGATTTTTTTCGTTGCTTTTTCGTATCTCTTTCTCGCACACAGTTTTTTTCTCAGCAATTTTCTCCTTCTTCCATATCTCTATCTCTCTCTCTGTCACACACACACACACACACAAACATTCACAAAATTTCATTATTTATCTTGCTTTCTTTCATGTTCATCTTTACTCTCTTTTCAGAATATCTTAGTATACTTTCACTTTATCTCATTCCTTTAAAACAAACGCTCATGTTTAAAACAAAAACATACTATAGGTAAACCTTTTTTTTTTTTTTTTTTTTTTGCTAATACTACAGCAACAACAACAACAACAACAACAACAACAACAACAACAGCAACAACAGCTACTACTGCTTTTACTGCTCCTCCTCCTCCTCCTCCTCCTCCTCCTACTACTACTACTACTACTACTACTACTACTACTACTACTACTACTACTACTACTACTACTACTACTACTACTACTTGAATAATTAGACTGAAGAATTATAAAGAGCTTTAGTTTTAGGTAGTTTCATCAGTGGTTTACAATAGACTTTGAGTGTGAAATTCTGGAAAATGCCTCGCCTCTACAGTGGTGGGATCCGAACCATCGAAATTCAGTTGCATAGGCACCTGTGGCCCAATCAGTTAGGAGAACATAGCTTATACCAAAACACCAATACGCACTCAAAAAAGAGAGGTTTATGGCGAAGGTATTTACTTAGCTACCTTACAGTCTTGATTGAGAAGATTCGAATCGCACCAAAGACAGCCGATCAATCCGGATGCACCAACACTTGCTATTGGACGCACAAACATCTAAAAAGAACGATAGCAATATGCTCCTATCGATTATGTCAACAAAGGCAAATGGAGAGAACAGAAACAGTAGAAAAGAATACAACACAGATAATGTTTTTATCTCTGGCTGAAGCATGTTATCTCTTAAAACATCACTGCTCCAAACCCACCCTCAGCAGGCAATAATAACCGATATTGTTTCCTCCTATTTTTTGCCATCTTGGAGCTTCATGTCTGAGGACTCGATGACCTTAGATTTAAAATACCACGTGAAGACGCGTCTGAGCTAAATGTATGAGTCCAAATTAACTGGTTTCAAGCGAAACACCTGGTTATTTCTTTCTCTGGTATCGACTTGAAGCTATTTTAATCCATGAAGCTCAGTTTGAGCCTGTGCACTTCCTGGTTCTAATGTTTCTTTAACGTTTATCTCAAGTGAATAGTGTGAGCAGATGCCTCTCTTTTTTTTGTAACGTTTATTTGAAGTGAAAAGTGTTAGCAGATGGTGCTCTGAATTTGACAATTCTTAACTGGCGATGTTTTTCCTTACTCTTTTTCTGTCTTTCTCAGTTTTTCTGACTACCTTTAAATGCATTACATGTTCATTTTGTGTCTCAACCGTTTAAATTTTCTCTCAATCTTTTTATTTTTTTTCTCCCTCTTTTTTGATCTCCATCAATTTCTCTCTAGTTATTTTAATTCTTAATACTTATTTATTTTAATTTCGATTTATTCATTCTCTCCTCTTCCATTTTAATTGTTTATTTGTTTTTATACCTTATAGGGTTTTATACCTTTACTCTGTTATAGAGGCAACTCAGTAGAAAAAGATAGAACATCAATATATTACATGTTCATGGGCGTTAAAGAATTATTAATAAATCAAACTGAAAAATCTAGAGAAAAAAGCTAAAATATTGCAGAACGTGTGAAATGCAACTAAGTGGTTCCTTCATACTGAGATATACTCGTATTATGTACTTCTAAGATTTTCTGAAGTTTAATATATACTTGGCACATTTAATAAGAATTGTAACATGAAATTCAAAATAATTGAAAGCAACAGAAAAAAGATATAATAAATTTGAGAGAGATAGAGATAGAGAGAGAAGGAGATAGATAGATAGATTGATAGATAGATAGATAGATAGAAAGATAGATAGAGAAAGAGATAAGGAGAGAGAATTAGGGGGATGGATAAAGAGATAGAGAAATAAAGAAAGAGAGAGAGATAGAGAGAGATAGAGACAGAGATTGAGATAGAGAGAGATAGAGAGAGAGAAGGAAAGAGATAGAGAGAGAGATAGAGATAGAGATAGAGAGAGAAGAAGAGAGAGAGATAGAGATAGAGAGAGAGAAGGAGAGAGAAGGAGGGGGATGGATAAAGAGATAGAGAAATAAAGAAAGAGAGAGATAGAGAGAGATAGTGATGGAGAAAGAAAGAGATAGAGATAGATAGAGTGAGAGAGAGATAGAGATAGAAAGAGAAATAGAGAGAGAGAGAGAGAGAGAGAGAGAGAGAGAGAGAGAGAGAGAGAGAGAGAGAGAGAGAGAGAGAGAGAGAGAGAGAGAGAGAGAGAGAGAGAGAGAGAGAGAGAGAGAGAGAGAGAGAGAGAGAGAGAGAGAGAGAGAGAGAGAGAGAGAGAGAGACAGAGAGAGAGAGAGAGTATTGAAGTCTGTATTTTTACAGCCCTAAGCTGCAGAGAGTTTTGAGACTTTACCCAGCAGCTTTGGGTTAGGTGAAAAAAACCAAACTGCCGTCTCGGACCAGCCTGTCTGTAAGTTAGAGAAAGTTTCTCGCTTTGTACGAATAATTAATTATTTCTACCCGAGAGATAAACCCGGGGGACGGGAGGGTTCTGTATGAATATTGAAATAAGGGGAAAAAGGAGGGAGGGGGGAGAGGGGAGTTTTTTTTTGACTGGAAGTGGATGAGCTCTGAGCGGAGAGATTTTTGCCTTCCATCTTGTTTGTGAGAGAACAGCATTGTCTTAAGGGTTGGGGGGCGTGGCTTTGAGGAGACAGCATCTACAGAAGGACTGTGACGCAGTCAGCTGACGTGATTCAGATTTATTTTCTCTTGTAGCATCAGGGTATGTCTAATAATGGAAAGATCAGTACTGCCAAATAATGGAAAGATTAGTACTGCCAAATAATGGAAAGATTACTACTGCCAAATAATGGAAAAATTAGTACTGCCAAATAATGGAAAGACTAGTACTGCCAAATAATGGAAAGACTAGTACTGCCAAATGATGGAAAGATTAGTACTGCCAGATGCAAGAGCACTGACCCTCATATCTACAGCAAAATTTGGTTCCTAGGTTCAAAACCAGCCACCGTGAACGAGTTAAGAGTCACGGCATCTTCTAGTTTCTTCCAACCTAGTTCTGTCACATTTCGCTACCCTAAATGGCATCTATAGTGTATCAACATAGTATATTCATGTTAGAAAATGGACATTGTGACTTGCACGATCCACAAAATGTGGATCGTTTGGTAGTTATGACTATAGATTGATTGGCTGGACATACTTCACGGCAATCGCAATCTATTGATATTGGAAGCTGAATACTTTGATCTGTTTGACCATCCTGTAGAGATGGAAGTATGTAACATCTAACAACCTAACCACGGATGGGTTTTATGGTAGTAGGCATTTTGTTTCCTTTTGTCATTTGTTATGTCCTGATTTTTATCCTTATGCTTATTGTTGTTACTTGTTTTCATACTTGAACTATTTTTTCTGAAGCTGTCAGTCGTGAAAAAAGGTAGAACCATTCATAGGGACGGTGGGGGTCAATTGTGTGTTTGAAAATTGATGGCATACACATGGTGGAGGGGCAGATTTCATACTGTTGTCAGTAAACTAGAGTACGAGAGACTAACAGAGAGATAGAGAGAGAAGAAGAGAGAGTGAGGGAATGAGAGAAAGAAAGGGGGAGACAAAAATTTGACATAGATTGAGAAAGGAAGAAAAGAGAGAAAAAGAGAGAGAAAGATAGATAGATAGATAGATAGATAGATAGATAAAGAGAGAGAGCGAGAGAGAGGGTGAGAGAGAGTGAGAGTGAGAGAGAGAGAAAGAGAGAGAGAGAGAGAGAGAGAGAGAGAGAGAGAGAGAGAGAGAGAGAGAGAGAGAGAGAGAGAGAGAGAGAGAGAGAGAGAGAGAGAGAGAGAGAGAGACAGAGAGAGAGAGACAGAAAGAGAGAGAGTATTGAAGTCTGTATTTTTACAGCCCTAAGCTGCAGAGAGTTTTGAGACTTTACCCAGCAGCTTTTGGTTAGGTGAAAAAAACCAAACTGCCGTCTCGGACCAGCCTGTCTGTAAGTTAGAGAAAGTTTCTCGCTTTGTACGAATAATTAATTATTTCTACCCGAGAGATAAACCCGGGGGACGGGAGGGTTCTGTATGAATAATGAAATAAGGGGAAAAAGGAGGGAGGGGGGAGAGGGGAGTTTTTTTTTGACTGGAAGTGGATGAGCTCTGAGCGGAGAGATTTTTGCCCTCCATCTTGTTTGTGAGAGAACAGCATTGTCTTAAGGGTTGGGGTGCGTGGCTTTGAGGAGACAGCATCTACAGAAGGACTGTGACGCAGTCAGCTGACGTGATTCAGATTTATTTTCTCTTGTAGCATCAGGGTATGTCTAATAATGGAAAGATCAGTACTGCCAAATAATGGAAAGATTAGTACTGCCAAATAATGGAAAGATTACTACTGCCAAATAATGGAAAAATTAGTACTGCCAAATAATGGAAAGACTAGTACTGCCAAATAATGGAAAGACTAGTACTGCCAAATGATGGAAAGATTAGTACTGCCAGATGCAAGAGCACTGACCCTCATATCTACAGCAAAATTTGGTTCCTAGGTTCAAAACCAGCCACCGTGAACGAGTTAAGAGTCACGGCATCTTCTAGTTTCTTCCAACCTAGTTCTGTCACATTTCGCTACCCTAAATGGCATCTATAGTGTATCAACATAGTATATTCATGTTAGAAAATGGACATTGTGACTTGCACGATCCACAAAATGTGGATCGTTTGATAGCTATGACTATAGATTGATTGGCTGGACATACTTCACGGCAATCGCAATCTATTGATATTGGAAGCTGAATACTTTGATCTGTTTGACCATCCTGTAGAGATGGAAGTATGTAACATCTAACAACCTAACCACGGATGGGTTTTATGGTAGTAGGCATTTTGTTTCCTTTTGTCATTTGTTATGTCCTGATTTTTATCCTTATGCTTATTGTTGTTACTTGTTTTCATACTTGAACTATTTTTTCTGAAGCTGTCAGTCGTGAAAAAAGGTAGAACCATTCATAGGGACGGTGGGGGTCAATTGTGTGTTTGAAAATTGATGGCATACAGATGGTGGAGGGGCAGATTTCATACTGTTGTCAGTAAACTAGAGTAAGAGAGACTAACAGAGAGATAGAGAGAGAAGAAGAGAGAGTGAGGGAATGAGAGAAAGAAAGGGGGAGACAAAAAATTGACATAGATTGAGAAAGGAAGAAAAGAGAGAAAAAGAGAGAGAAAGATAGATAGATAGATAGATAGATAGATAGATAGAGAGAGAGCGAGAGAGAGGGTGAGAGAGAGTGAGAGTGAGAGAGAGAGAAAGAGAGAGAGAGAGAGAGAGAGAGAGAGAGAGAGAGAGAGAGAGAGAGAGAGAGAGAGAGAGAGAGAGAGAGAGAGAGAGAGAGAGAGAGAGAGAGAGAGAGAGAGAGAGAGAGAGAGAGAGAGAGAGAGAGAGAGAGAGAGAGAGGGAGGGTCAGAAGGTATATTGATCTGGCTCGCCATCATTACTGTGAGGTACAGCACGGAGAGAGGCACATGGAGAGTGAGATCTGGTGGAGGGTTGTACCCTCCAGTCTTAGTGCTTGGCTCTTCTCGACCGCAGAGAGGTAACAACTGGAGACTGTGTGGAGAGGTGGCCGGGCTAAATGATATGGATCATTAGTTTAAATTGGATTGGTCGGTTCTGGAACAAAAGTTCAGGCGGATTTGGATGCCAAAGTACCCTAACATCTCCATAAAGATAAAGATAATATATGGTATTCTAAACTAGATATCACTTTACAGTAGTGATGCAAACATAAACCAGCTTAGGAGAATCACATATAAAAAGGAGGTAAGACTTTATAAACTTGTATAAGAGAAACATAACATTTTTTATGTCTTTCAAGTATTTAATTTTACCTAAGACTATCGCAATTTTTTAACACAGAGACGAATCTTTGCTCTGAGGTGAGCAGTATCCTTAACAGTCTACACGGTCTAGCTTAGTTATCTTTGAGTGGACCTCAGATGTTAGATTAGAGATTTTTTCCTCACAGTCTATAATCATTTCTCTCAGATTTCTCACCATAAGAATCTTTTACATCAGAGCTCTCCTGTTTCGCTGGCACTATATGTTGCATTTATTAAAATACTTCCACCTATAATAATAGTCTGAAACTGACCTAGCCTCAACCAAGGGTGACACTAAAACCGTTTACTATGGTAATGTGTTTGAAAATGAGGGCGAAGTGCTGCCTCTCTGACCAGAATTGGTAATGATAGGTGAATAATGACCACACTGGACAACACTGGACAACACTGGACAACACTGTACAAACCTTGTCTTAAGGATGTTATTACATTATAGCGTGTGAGCGAACTGGGCTTGTTACAGACGCTTTACGTACGAGTGATCGCTGAATCTCCCTTATCAGTGGTTAAAGACACACAGAGAGATGAAAAAATATAGGGCAAAATGTTTCACTATTTTGTAACTCGTGTTAAGTAAAAATTATTTTATGAATGAATAACGCCTTCATTGGCATTGAGTGATTAAAAGGAAAAAAAAATTCTTTCATTCCCTCTTTGTGCGACTACATTATTAGAACATTTTTAAAAGTACTCAACAAACAACGAATACATACAGATAAAAAATAACTGGCTGCTGAAATCAGTCTGTTTGATGAGAGTTGATATACGCGTATTGGTAGAATAATTGTGGTTTCATAGATTAGTGAAAACAATGCTACTTCGTTATGGGAGAACTTGAGGATAGGTAAGAGGGCGACAAGTGCTTTACTTGTGACATTCAAGATATTGGTCGGATCTTAAAACATACAGGTTCGTATAGTGACATTGATTGAAATCGCTCGAAACCATTGTCGGTGGGAGTTTCATATTTGTCTTATTTATATTATGTCTTTTTCCTTCTCTCTTTTTTCCCTTTCTATATTTCTTAAGTTTCTCTTTCTCTCTGCATCTCTCTTTGCTTTGTCCAACATACCCACCCTCGCATGATATTGTTTATTTTTTTAAACTTTTGACATTCAAACTTTATGGCATTGACCTACAAAACGGGAAGATTTTTAAATTGTTTGATGAATCTCTCTTTCTTGTTTATTCACAGCGACTAATCACCCATCGAAGTTGGAATATTTACTACAAAGAGGGAGCTTCTCGGTGGCTATCTAGACCGTTCAATGGTCAGTGAGCCCTTTAGGCTCAGGACCTCTTTAAGCTGACCGTGACACTCTCTCTCTCTCTCTTTAGCTGGGTCTTGGCGCATCAAGCTTTGCTCATATTGCTTTCGTTTGCTGCGAAGGCGCGTTGAAAAATGGGCCAAATAAAAAAAAAAAAAAAAAGAAAAGGAAAAAAGAAGAAGAAGAAAAAAAACAACAACATAAAAAGCAAAAAAAAAGAAAACTAACGAGAGAAAAAAAGGAATCCGAGCAATTCTGTTGCAGCCATTACAGCCACTAATCAAGTAAGTGGCGGAGAGAGAGATGCTCAAATAATGAAGCAAGAAATAGTTTTCAGCTAAAAGAATTTTGTATTGTTGCATCTTTGCTGGGACAGATAATTGACGGCGTGTGTGTTTGTGTGTCTGAGTGTTTTGTGGACATTTACCAAGCGTTGAAGAAAGGGGCTTGATAATATGTGGATTGAATAGAAGAACGATTTCAACAGAGAAAGACCAAGAGATGGCGGAAAAGAGAGACAGGGGAGAGGGAGATTGATAGAGTGGGTGAGATAGAGAGAGAGAAAAGTGAGAAAGAAAGAGAGAGAAAGAGAGAGAGGATGAGAGAGAAAGAGAGAGATAAAGAAAGAGAGAGAAAGAGAGAGATAAAGAAAGAGAGAGAAAGAGAGATAGGAGAGAGAGAGAGAGAGAGAGAGAGAGAAAGAGAGAGAGAAAAAGAGAGAGAGAGAGAGAGAGAGAGAGAGAGAGAGAGAGAGAGAGAGAGAGAGAGAGAGAGAGAGAGAGAGAGAGAGAGAGAGAGAGAGAGAGAGAGAGAGAGAGAGAGAGAGAGAGAGAGAGAGAGAGAGAGAGAGAGAGAGAAATTGAGGTAGGCAGAAAATAATAAAAAAATAATGAATAAATAGAAGATGACGTAAATCTTGCCTCAAATATCTTTCCAGAGCGGTAATGAATAAACGATTCTCTTTATTTCCAGACTAATGGTCATATTGTCTGATAGAGTCCATCTGTCACTCGGTGAGTCACAGTCCAGCGAGCTCTACATAGAAACCCCCGTTATACACATAGAAACTTACATCGACGTCAGTGTTTTTAACATTTTTTGTTTATTGTGTAGTAAGGTTTTTTTTTTTTCCCTCCAGACTTTGCTGCAATCCTAATTTTAGCGTTTACCCTTAGTGTTAAAGATTTCCTTTAGGGAAGCAAGTTATTGGACCCGCTGATATAGGCCTTCAAGGGAATGAGAATCTCCTATAGGTCGTTTGCAAAGGAAACCGGATTGGATAATCCACAGGAAAAGATATTTCTGACCTATAAATAGCAGACCTGAGTGTCTTGGAAACAAGGTAAGAACTCCCGCCATACTGACCCACACAATGTCCATTGCTATATTATAATTGGACACAGAGGTTCATCAATAGCACAAGATAAACATTACGATAAGTCCAGCAACCAGGGCAAATATTATATCGTGTTTGTCAAGTCCAACAAAACGTTAGTTTGAAATACAATGTTAAAACAATTTTCATCTGAGTAGAGTTGAAACTTACATACAGGTTTTTGTACATGAGATTGCATGTAAATCTTGACTTTTTTATTTTTTTATTTATTTTTTTTTTTTTAGAATCGGTTGTAAAGGGGTGAATGTAACTGTGCGGAGCAATCTTTAACTAAATATAATCCGTGTTAAGATCTATGTCTATTGAATTATTTGAAAGAAAGAGTTATACAAACAGCAAAGGTTTCATGGACTAAAATCTACCATTCTAGAGGTTTACACCAATTGCGACACACATGATTTGTTGTGTGCATAATTTACTTGTCACAGAAATATTTCTAAATCAAGATATCGTAACAAAACCTAAATGAATTCCACAAATACACGATAACAAATGAAGTAGAATGACAGACCGTTTTCTACAGATTTTTAAGCTGATTTTCTTCACATGCATTCCTTTCTGACAGCTGCTGACAGACCTATCATAGCCAGGTGAAATCTTCTCCACACACAGTCATGATCCCTCAGCAAATTAGCGTCTCTCTCTCTCTCTCTCTCTCTCTCTCTCTCTCTCTCTCTCTCTCTCACTCTCCATATATCTTTATATATATATATATATATATATATATATATGTGTACACATTTGCCTCTCTATCCCCCTCCTCCATCCTTACTTGCTACCATCTTCCTGAACCAGGGGATTTGATTGACGTAGGTCTGTAGTGATTGCTACTGCTAGGAGCTACACGCACTTCTCTAAGATCTCTGGATGCTGATGGCAATGGTGATGTTACTATTGTTTATTACTGGTCATTGACACAGCTCGGGGCTAGAGTGGAGGAAAAACAGAAAGGGTAGGCATGACGTGATGATAGAGGGATTCTTAGTGACATAAATAATGAATCGAATAATATAGATTTATAAAGAAACAAATAGATTTTTTTTTATTTCAAATGGGTGTAGCAAACACACATATACATAATTATTGTTCATTTAAAGAACAGGTGATTGAGATAGATGAGTCGAAAAAATATCAAATATGGAGTGTGAGAGAGAGAGAGAGAGAGAGAGAGAGAGAGAGAGAGAGAGAGAGAGAGAGAGAGAGAGAGAGAGAGAGAGAGAGAGAGAGAGAGAGAGAGAGAGAGAGAGAGAGAGAGAGAGAGAGAGAGAGAGAGAGAGAGAGAGAGAGAGAAAATAGACGCTCAAAAAGTTCATCCTGTTTTGAGTGGAACTTAGAAAAGCTTGAAAAAAAGGAAGGGGAATGGGAGGATAGAGGGGTGGAGAAAGGGAAGGAAGAGGCAAGAAGGAGAGAAGCAAGGCATACCTATCAGGAAACATAAAACCATCCACGACTGCTATTTTAATGATGTATAGTTATCCTAGTTACCTGTGGAACCGGTGTGTTTATCGGGGAATCCCTGGTTTGAAATCAATGGAGAGAACGTGAAAGATGGGTCAAAAGTTCACTCACCTTAAGCTTCTCTGTACTCTACAATGTTTATTCAAAGACTCTAGTATAGGTCTGTGTAGGCCTACCAGCTTCGATATTATCTTCTCATCGTTTTCTAAGAAAGGAAAAAGCTGCATGCTAATTTTATCTGTTATTTCAATCTCTTCCTAGACTTTATTGTGCGTTTGAGCTCCATTCCTTCTGTCTATCATTCCTCGCGTGGACAAATCAATGCTGACCCTAATTATACCTGACAGTGTTCTGTCTAATCTCTATCATGCCGTTCCAACACGAACCTTCCTTCCCCCCCCCCTCTCCCCTCCCTCCCCCAACACTAACGCCCTCTACCGTAGTCTTGTCACATTGTTAAAGCTCCTCACATTAAGAACAGCTTAAAGGCAAAAACCGCTATCTCAATATTTGATATGAGATTAAAAAAACCCAGCAAAAAGAACATTACAACCATTAGCAAAGATATCGAAACAAGTTACGTCCGAGGATAAAAAATGCGAAAAAAGCTAGCGAAGACGGGCACATTTCATGCACTCTGACGTCACAAATTAACTTCCTGCGAGAGCGACTGTTGAGGACAGATCTGGTAAAATTGGAAGCGACACACCACAGCAAGCAGACGAGTGGGGCAAGCCGGGATATCTTTTGGGGATGTCGGGTTCTTCCTCTTAGCTACAATTGTAGCAGACAGAAATGACAGAGAGAGAAAGAGCGAGAGATGTTAGCAGACAAGAATATCACCGGACATAAAGAGTGACAGAAAAACGCGAGAATTCTTTGTCTGGAAAGCCAAGTATGGGCAGCTCTGCCTTCTGTCACTTATTCTTACTGTCTCCTTTGAGAATCACTCTGGGAAGACCATACCATCAAACCCTTAAATCCCTATGTATAACACTACATTAGGTAAAATAGAAAGATTTGGAAACGATGATAAAATATACCGTTTTAAAACTGCTGTATAATATTTCTAGTCAGAGCTACGGGTTGTTAGTAATATCAGGTAAAACAAAACAAAACAAAACTGTACCGCCCAGTTTTTTTTTTCATATTCCTCAAAGAAGGTACAAGTTGGAATAGATTTTGTAGACTCCGGATTGTCGTCTAGAGTGAGACCGATTTTAACTTTGAGTACTGGTTACTCTTTGTCTAGAGTTTGACCAATTAAACGTTAAGTACTGGTTACTCTTTGTCGAGAGTGAGACCAATTTTAACTTTGAGTACTGGTTACTCTTTGTCGAGAGTGAGACCAATTTTAACGTTGAGTACTGGTTACTCTTTGTCGAGAGTGAGACCGATTTTAACTTTGAGTACTGGTTACTCTTTGTCTAGAGTTAGACCAATTAAACGTTAAGTACTGGTTACTCTTTGTCTAGAGTGAGACCGATTTTAACTTTGAGTACTGGTTACTCTTTGTCTAGAGTTTGACCAATTAAACGTTAAGTACTGGTTACTCTTTGTCGAGAGTGAGACCAATTTTAACTTTGAGTACTGCTCACGTTTCGATGAGAGTGAAAACCAATTTCAATGTGGAGTAATGTTTACTTTTCATCTACAGTGGAGAATAATTTTAATGTTGTGTACTAGTTACGTTACTTCTCGCTTTTAAAACTAAGTAAATGCACACTGGTGGCATGAAAGTCAAAGACAAAGGACCCAAATGGGGATGAATGCTTAGCAAATGCGACAAAGGAGCCAAAAAGGGCTGAATGCTTAGTACTAGTATATGCTACAAAGGAGCTAAAGGGCTGAATGCTTAGTATATGCGATAAAGGAGCTAAAGGGCTGAATGCTTAGTATATGCGACAAAGGAGCTAAAGGGCTGAATGCTTAGTATATGCGATAAAGGAGCTAAAGGGCTGAATGCTTAGTATATGCGACAAAGGAGCTAAAGGGCTGAATGCTTAGTATTTGCGACAAAGGAGCTAAAGGACTGAATGCGTAGTATATGCGATAAAGGAGCTAAAGGGCTGAATGCTTAGTATATGCGACAAAGGAGCAAGACTGGCTGAATGCTTAATATATGCGACAAAGGAGGAAAAAAGGGGCTCAATGCTTAATATATGCGACAAAGGAGGAAAAAATGTCTGAATGCTTAATATATGCGACAAAGGAGGAAAAAAGGGGCTCAATGCTTAATATATGCGACAAAGGAGGAAAAAAGGGGCTCAATGCTTAATATATGCGACAAAGGAGGAAAAAAGGGGCTCAATGCTTAATATATGCGACAAAGGAGCAAGACTGGCTGAATGCTTAATATATGCGATAAAGGAGGAAAAAAGGGGCTCAATGCTTAATATATGCGACAAAGGAGGAAAAAAGGGGCTCAATGCTTAATATATGCGACAAAGGAGGAAAAAAGGGGCTCAATGCTTAGACGGCGACAAAGGAGCAAAAAGGTCTGAATGCGTGGTATATGTGACAAATATTTTGCATGTTTTTGGTTATGAAATAGTTATTATCTTTTGAAAGAAGTACCTCAAAACCTACCAAAAAAAAAAAAACAAAAACAAAAAAAAACAACAAAAAACAACAAAAAACAACAAGTGTCTATGTTTCGTATTGTTTCAGTCCTGAATAAGGTTATGTCCACATTTTTCCTCATTTTTTTTTTCAAATTTTGAATAAACAACAATAACACAATGTCCTATCTAAATGAAGCTCTCAAAACCTTTCAGTAAAAGACTGGAGGGATTATGGGTTTTGGTTTTACGATTAATTTCGACATCGTACTCGTATATTCAAAGTTGTTTGCTCCATCAATGCTTCAACTTTAAACGATTTCACATTATCAGCTCAGCTCAGAGAGAAAAGAAAAAGTGTGAGAGAGTAAGAGAGAGAGAGAGAGAGAGAGAGAGAGAGAGAGAGAGAGAGAGAGAGAGAGAGAGAGAGAGAGAGAGAGAGAGAGAGAGAGAGAAAGATAGATAGAGAGGAAAGGCAGAGAGAGAAAGAGCGAGAGATAGATCGATTGAGAGAGAGCAAAAGAGAGAGAGAAAAAGAGATTGACAGGGTCAGAGAGAGAGAGAGAGAGAGAGAGAGAGAGAGAGAGAGAGAGAGAGAGAGAGAGAGAGAGAGAGAGAGAGAGAGAGAGAGAGCTTAATTTATTGTATTCATCTTTACTCTGCAGCCATTATTCCAGACGACACTCCAAAATTCAAAACATTTGAGCTTAAACAGCAAGTAAAATTTGCTTTTTCATTCGCACACTTCTAAACAAATTAGGGTCAACAAAGAACCAGACGCAGTCATCTTCTTTGCAGCTTTTAATTTCCACTCGACCTGAAATTAATGCATTTTTCCTGTTTTTATAAACACCGGGCAACAAAAATCCCTGGCCAAAACATTATTTCTCTGGTATTCTCGCTAAGTGGCAGCGCAATAGTTGCTGTGGACTGCTAACAAAAACATCAACATTTCAGACATAATTTTTGTTTCATTTGATTTTGTCTTTGAAAACAGTCTGGGAATTTCAAAGATTAAAATCCACCTAAACTGTAAAGAAAATGTCGGGAGCGAAGCAAGGGAAAAAAAAATTTTTTTTAAAATTTACATAAACATTTTTTTCCTTGAAAGTGTTTTCAAAATCTTGCGACCATTTTGAGATTTGCGTCTCACTGCATTACAGAAGGGAGATTTAAAAAAAGACTCAGACAAAAAAATGGAAAGGCTGATATCCATCAAGATCTGGGGAGATACCCAATCATGTATGTGTTATCTATATACAGCACCAACACTTTTTTCGTTCTTTCTTTTCTTAAGTGTAACATTGTCTTGTATTTACGGTTGCTTCTTCTTTTGTTTGACTTCACATATTTTTTTGCTCTTTACTCCGCTTTTCTGTAGATGTTTTTCGTTCTTTCTTTTCTTAAGTATAAGATTACCCTTTGCTTTTTGCTCCTTCTGCTTTCTTTTGACTTTACATTATTTTCAAACTTTTTCCATGTCTCTATATTAATTTTTTTTGTAAAATTTTCTTCCTCCGACCTCTTTCAAAATGTTTCTCAATCTTCCTAAGTAATAACCTCTTCTTCTGCTATTTCCTTCTTTGTCTGTACTCTCAAGTTCTTAAATCTTATCGTTAACTCTCTTTTTTTCTGTATGCCTCATTTTTTCTCTCGATCTTAAACGGTTTTTTCTTTAGATAATCCATTTAAACATAAAACATACACCCTGATAAACGCCTTCTTTGAAAATTAGATCGCCAAATTTAAATTTATTTTTTCTACTTTTTTACAGTCTACCCCTCCACGTTGTATGAATGCTAAATTATGTCAATAAATAAAAAAATTTATTTTTTTTGAAAACAAAAAACAACAACAAAATAAATTATGAATCAAAGATTATTGTTTGGTTTTATGCAGGAGGCTCTAGAAGCTATAAATTATATAACTCTTTCATAAATATGTATCCGTGAGTTCCCGCAATATTGACAACCTAAATCAACACAAAATGATAAAGAATCATATATCATGACCTTCAAACATAGTTCTAAATGAAACAATTCATAATAAAAAAATCTATAGAATGTTTTTATCCATGAAAAGCTAAAAGTCATCAATTATTCTTGATCTTTACTTTTCTGTCTGGTCTCTAGTTTAAATATGCACAGGTAATCCAACCTTAGGTAACACTCTTCCATTTTATTACGACACTGCTTCAGAGTGCGACACATTAAGGGTAAACTGTTTCCCCTTATATCTCTACTAACACCGGATAATATCTTGAGAGTCCGTCACATTAAGGGTAAACTGTTTTCCCTTATATCTCTACTAACACCGGATAATATCTTGAGAGTCCGTCACATTAAGGGTAACCACTTTATATCTCTACTAACACCGGATTCAGAGTCCGTTACATTAAGGGTAAACTGTTTTCCCCTACGTCTCTACTAACACCGGATAATATCTTGAGAGTCCGTCACATTAAGGGTAAACCGGATAATATCTTGAGAGTCCGTCACATTAAGGGTAAACTGTTTTCCCTTATATCTCTACTAACACCGGATAATATCTTGAGAGTCCGTCACATTAAGGGTAAACTGTTTCCCCTTATATCTCTACTAACACCGGATAATATCTTGAGAGTCCGTCACATTAAGGGTAAACTGTTTTCCCTTATATCTCTACTAACACCGGATAATATCTTCAGAGTCCGTCACATTAAGGGTAAACTGTTTCCCCTTATATCTCTACTAACACCGGATAATATCTTCAGAGTCCGTCACATTAAGGGTAAACTGTTTTCCCTTACGTCTCTACTAACACCGGATAATATCTTGAGAGTCCGTCACATTAAGGGTAAACTGTTTTCCCTTATATCTCTACTACTAACACCGGATGTCATCTTCAGAGTCCGTCACATTAAGGGTAAACTGTTTCCCCTTATATCTCTACTAACACCGGATAATATCTTCAGAGTCCGTCACATTAAGGGTAAACTGTTTTCCCTTACGTCTCTACTAACACCGGATAATATCTTCAGAGTCCGTCACATTAAGGGTAAACTGTTTTCCCTTACGTCTCTACTAACACCGGATAATATCTTGAGAGTCCGTCACATTAAGGGTAAACTGTTTCCCCTTATATCTCTACTAACACCGGATAATATCTTGAGAGTCCGTCACATTAAGGGTAAACTGTTTCCCCTTATATCTCTACTAACACCGGATAATATCTTGAGAGTCCGTCACATTAAGGGTAAACTGTTTTCCCTTATATCTCTACTAACACCGGATAATATCTTCAGAGTCCGTCACATTAAGGGTAAACTGTTTCCCCTTACGTCTCTACTAACACCGGATAATATCTTCAGAGTCCGTCACATTAAGGGTAAACTGTTTCCCCTTATATCTCTACTAACACCGGATAATATCTTGAGAGTCCGTCACATTAAGGGTAAACTGTTTCCCCTTATATCTCTACTAACACCGGATAATATCTTGAGAGTCCGTCACATTAAGGGTAAACTGTTTTCCCTTATATCTCTACTAACACCGGATAATATCTTCAGAGTCCGTCACATTAAGGGTAAACTGTTTCCCCTTATATCTCTACTAACACCGGATAATATCTTCAGAGTCCGTCACATTAAGGGTAAACTGTTTCCCCTTACGTCTCTACTAACACCGGATAATATCTTCAGAGTCCGTCACATTAAGGGTAAACTGTTTTCCCTTATATCTCTACTAACACCGGATAATATCTTCAGAGTCCGTCACATTAAGGGTAAACTGTTTCCCCTTATATCTCTACTAACACCGGATAATATCTTCAGAGTCCGTCACATTAAGGGTAAACTGTTTTCCCTTACGTCTCTACTAACACCGGATAATATCTTCAGAGTCCGTCACATTAAGGGTAAACTGTTTCCCCTTACGTCTCTACTAACACCGGATAATATCTTGAGAGTCCGTCACATTAAGGGTAAACTGTTTCCCCTTATATCTCTACTAACACCGGATAATATCTTGAGAGTCCGTCACATTAAGGGTAAACTGTTTCCCCTTATATCTCTACTAACACCGGATAATATCTTGAGAGTCCGTCACATTAAGGGTAAACTGTTTTCCCTTATATCTCTACTAACACCGGATAATATCTTCAGAGTCCGTCACATTAAGGGTAAACTGTTTCCCCTTATATCTCTACTAACACCGGATAATATCTTCAGAGTCCGTCACATTAAGGGTCAACTGTTTTCCCTTACGTCTCTACTAACACCGGATAATATCTTCAGAGTCCGTCACATTAAGGGTAAACTGTTTCCCCTTACGTCTCTACTGACACCGGATAATATCTTCAGAGTCCGTCACATTAAGGGTAAACTGTTTCCCCTTACGTCTCTACTAACACCGGATAATATCTTCAGAGTGCGACACATTAAGGGTAAACTGTTTCCCCTTACGTCTCTACTAACACCGGATAATATCTTCAGAGTCCGTCACATTAAGGGTAAACTGTTTCCCCTTACGTCTCTACTAACACCGGATAATATCTTCAGAGTCCGTCACATTAAGGGTAAACTGTTTCCCCTTACGTCTCTACTGACACCGGATAATATCTTCAGAGTCCGTCACATTAAGGGTAAACTGTTTCCCCTTACGTCTCTACTAACACCGGATAATATCTTCAGAGTCCGTCACATTAAGGGTAAACTGTTTCCTCTTATATCTCTACTAACATCGGATAATTGAGATAAGACACAGCCAACTCCACCACACGCCGTTGGTGTGGCCTGCGCATGTCCATCTTCTCTCATCAGATATCTGTGATGGGTCTCCGTGAGTGGGTTTCTCCGGTGGTTTGATCCCTGCTCACCAAAGTCCTGCCAAACCCTTCAATTCCTAACACTAAACTAGATGAAGTGTCACAATGGAAAATAAACTACGATCGCTTTTGGGTATGATGTAACTGAAGAAAGCAGAAAGTAGGCTTGTGTTGAATGTCTCCTATTTTCAAACTTAGAGACGAGCTCACTGAAGATGATGATGGTCAATAGCAATCAATGGTAATGTTATTCGATCTAAATTTTTCATTTGAAGATAATCTGGTCACATCGTTTAAATACTAACGTTGTTCATAGATTAAAAAAGAAGAGAAATTTAAATCAATGATACACGTCAATGCTTCGTAAGTTAAAGTTTGAATACTGTTGTTAGTTTAATTGATGTCTGCTGCTGATTACCTCCTCCTCCTCCTACAACTACTACTACTACTACTACTACTACTACTACTACTACTACTACTACTACTACTACTACTACTACTACTACTACTACTACTACTACTACTACTACTGATACAACTACTACCACTACTACAAATTCTACTATCACTTTTACTCCTACTACTACTACTACTACTACTACTACTACTACTACTACTACTACTACTACTACTACTACTACTACTACTACTACTACTACTACTACTACTACTACTACTACCACTATTAATCATAATTATAACTGCTGCTTAATATACATTACTTAAGCAGACCATCGGTCCACCCCATTCCAGTCGGGGGTCAATGTTCTCCTAATTTCTCAGTTAGTAGTCATCCGTGAGACATTTACATTCCACCCATCCGGCCCTCAGTAAGTTTAGACACGGAGCTCTGGGCTGCTGAGAGAGCAGTAGTTTAGTCCGTAGGTCACATGACTAACGATAACAAAAAGAAGGAAAATTCAGGTCCTCGAACCTTGGTATACACATCACTACTTGAGCAGTGCTTTCACTGGAATTCTGGTTTCCTTGTGGTGTTTCTTGAATCTGTCTTCACAATTTAACGCTCTATGTGAGAAACTCTAGATGCTCTAATCTACATTCGATCCTTATAGCGTCCTCCCTCTTTATTTCTGTCTTTCTCTCTCTTTCTCTGCCCCTGCCTCATTACATGTCTATGCCCTCTTTCACTAAGTGTTTCTACGTGCGTTTTCTATATCTTCTTTTTCTGTTATTAATTCACTATCTTAAATTTGTATAAAAAAAACCCTTAAATATCTCTCTGGAGGTATAAAGAAAAGGATGTGGGTGCCACTTTTAGCCAAAATAGACATTTATATTACTGCCCCTTAATCTCGCAAAATAAGACAGCTTTTTGAGTCGACATTTGCAGCTTGTGTCTATTAAAACCCTTGTTTAAGACTAAACTTACAAATCTCGCGAGTAAAAGATAACTCTAACAATTTCCTTCAAGAGTTTCCGTGTTCTCAGTTATTTTTTTTATTTTTTTTTCTGTTCCCGGTGATCCATAGGCGAGCTTTGTGCTCTTGTTAATTTTTGTAATCATCAAATTAATTACACAGCCGCGGCAAAGTTTTAAAATCCTATAGAAACGGAATTCATTGTTGTCACTAAAAATCCTATTTAATCATGTTGTTTTGTAACACAAATACATCAATAAAATTTAAGACCGCTAAATTTTTTTGAACGTCTTTAAGAATTTCTGTCAATATTTCTAACACCAAAAATCACTGTGTTTCATTGAAGAAACAGCACGAAAAAAATGGCCTCCCTGTGAATTTACAGATGAGTAACTGGGAACAGAGAGGTACACATCTGCTTGCAGCTATAAGTATGGTTTATGGTTTTGTTCTTTGAATCTTTCAAAATGCGACGGCATTGAGGACCACATCATGCATCTGACAAACGTCGATGTCTCCCAAAATTTTCTAGACTATCTCCTAATATTAGGTTAAGTGCCAGAAAAGACCATCTCCAAATATTGATTGTGTCCCAGACAAGACCATCTCCCAATATTGGTTGTGCCCCAGACAAGACACTCTCCCAATATTGGTTGTGTCCCAGACAAGACCATCTCCCAATATTGGTTGTGTCCCAGACAAGACCATCTCCCAATATTGGTTGTGTCCCAGACAAGACCATCTCCCAACATAGGTTGTGTCCCAGACAAGACCATCTCCCAATATTGGTTGTGTCCCAGACAAGACCATCTCCCAACATAGGTTGTGTCGCAGACAAGACCATGTCCCAAAATTGATTGTGTCCCAGACAAGACCATCTCCCAATATTGGTTGTGTCCCAGACAAGACCATCTCCCAACATAGGTTGTGTCGCAGATAAGATCATCTCCCAATATTGGTTGTGTCCCAGACAAGACCATCTCCCAATATTGGTTGTGTCCCAGACAGGACCATCTCCCAACATTGGTTGAGTCCCAGACAAGACCATCTCAAAATATTGATCGCGTCCCAGACAAGACCATGTCCCAAAATTGATTGTGTCCCAGACAAGACCATCTCCCACCATTGGTTGTGTCCCAGCAAAGACCATCTCCCACCATTGGTTGTGTCCCAGCAAAGACCATCTCCTTTACATTGGTTGTGTCACAGCAATAACCATCTTTCAATACAGACTGTATCCACGATAAAATCATATTCCAATAAAGATTCAATTGTATCCCAGCTATGACTGTCTCCCAACATAGATTTTGTCCCAACCAAGATCGTCTCTCAAAATAATTTGAATTTAAACCAAGCAACCTGTGAAGGAAATTGTTGCAATTCGCTTAATATGATATTCAACTCTCAGTTCATATTACAAGCTAGAGGACCTCCACGTCAAGAAAATCAGTAAACACATTTTCTTATGTACAACTTTCGTATATTCTGGCTAGCTGCCTCACAAGTTTTCCATGTTGAAGAAACCTTAAGTTGCCTAGCTGTTCCTACTTATGCTACGGGTTGTTTTCGACATCAAGTTCTCACTTTGAAAAGATCACCAAGCTTGCCGTTGTCTGAGTTTCTTACAAACTCCGCGTTTACATCCGTTCCAAAATAATGTTTGAAGGGTTATCACTATCCAGCTGTGTTTCACTACTCTTTCTTTAAAGTTAACAATCAAAATGAGAAACGAAGCTGCAAAGATAAAAAAAATATAAACCTTAACATTCTTTTTTAAACATTTATCGGAAATGAATGCGTCAGCTAAGGGCAGGGTTTGAGTTGACGGTTAGTTTTTATTAAATGAGTTCATGACTTCATCAAATTTACCTTCTCTCTCTCTCTCTTTCTCTCTCTTTCTATATTTTTGCCTTTTTCTCGCTGTTTCTCTCTCTCTCTCTCTCTCTCTCTCTCTTTCTCTCCCTCTCTCTTTCTCTTCCTTTTCTCTCTTTCTCTTTCTATATCTCTCTCTATTTCTCTCTCCCTCTTTCTATCTCTCTATCTTTCTCTCTCTCACTCTTTATCTCGTTCTCTCTCTCTCTCTCTCTCTCTCTCTCTCTCTCTCTCTATCTCCCTATTTCTCTTAAACTTTCATGACCTTCCTCACCCTTTTATTAAATTTGATCTCTAAGCATTCTAATTGCTCCCAATCTCGCTTATTCCTCCTCCTCCCCCTATGTCCTTTATCTGAATCACTTACTCCATCGCTTTTTAGGTTTTACTCTTTTTCTGTCATCTGCTCTTATCTCATCTTTCTTTTTTTCCCTTTTCTCACCCACCTCTTTTCTTTGCCTCTTACATTTTGTCCATTTACATTTTATGAAAGCTATATCCTCTGCGCATAAAAGAATTGATTAATTTATAAAGCTTAAAAGAACAAGAAAAAAAAAAACAAAACAAAAAACAAAAAAAACAACAAAAAAGCAAAAAAACAAAAAAACAATGAAAATATCATGGAGGGCATTAATCAGATGAAACTGGGAGAATACTGATGTCTGCACTTTAGGTGAAGTGGATTAGATAGATTTAAAGAGAAAAAAACAAACTCTGGCGCCTCTTATCAGCCTGTCTTCAATTTCGAGAGGGGTTTTCGCTTTGTACGAATAATATATTATTTCCACCCGAGAGATAAACCCGCGGAAGGTAGAAGGGGAGGGGTGGAGCTGTATGAATATTGAAATATGTGGAGGGAGGGGGAGGAGAGGGGTGGTTACTCGCCTGGACTGGGAGAGGATCAGCTCTGAGGTTTAGAGGTACTTGCCCTCCATCTTGTTTATGAGATAAAAGCATTGTCTTAGGGCTGGGGGCGGCTTGGAGGAGGCAGCATCTACATGAAAACTGTGGTACAAACGTCGGGATGAACAAGGAGGGGTGTCTTCTTTTATAGTATTAGGCTTGGTCTCCTGGGTATAAGATTAGTGCAGTACGGGGTTAGAGACAGGCTTTCTACGAACTTCTGTGCATAAAGAATTGTTTTTTGAGTATCAGACAAACTAGACTAGACAGTGCCCGATGTGCCATGAATCTCGATTCTTCTCATATGATCAGCACTGAGAGAGAGAGAGAGAGAGAGAGAGAGAGAGAGAGAGAGAGAGAGAGACAGACAGAGAGAGAGAGACAGAGAGAGACACAGAGAGAGACAGACAGACAGACAGAGAGACAGAGAGAGAGACAGAGAGAGGGGACACAGAGAGAGAGATAGAGATAGAGAGAGATAGAGAGACAGAGAGAGAGAGAGAGAGAGAGAGAGAGAGAGAGAGAGACAGACAGACAGAGAGAGAGACAGAGAGAGAGACAGAGAGAGACAGAGAGAGAGGGGACACAGAGAGAGAGAGAGAGAGAGAGAGAGAGAGAGAGAGAGAGAGAGAGAGAGAGAGAGAGAGAGAGAGAGAGAGAGAGAGAGAGAGAGAGAGAGAGAGAGAGAGAGAGAGAGAGAGAGAGAGAGAGAGAGACAGACAGACAGACAGACAGACAGACAGACAGACAGACAGACAGAGAGAGAAGGTCAGAAGGTAGATTAATCTGACTCACTATTTTAAGAGGTACAGCCCGGAGGGAGGGGCATGGAGTGTGAGATCCAGAGGTCTGATGTCTTTTGGATTCTTAAGTCACCTGGGACTCAGAAAACTGATTCTAGTCGCGAGAGATGTACAGACTAAGGAAAGAGCATGGAGGGTGAGATCCAAACTGAGCTCTTTTGGATTCTTAGGGCTGAGACACAGAAAACTAATGTCAGTCCCAGGATATGTGCAGACTAAGGGAGGGGCATGGAAAGTGAGAGCCCAACTGAGGTCTTTTGTAGTCTTAGAGCTCAAAGACACGGGGACCTGATGGTAGTCCTAGTGATGTGCAGACAAAAGGAGGGACATGGAAAGTGAGAGCCCAACTGAGGTTTTCTTTGGATTCTTAGGGCACCTGAGACACAGGAAACTGATGTCAGTCCCAGGAGGGAGTAAGATGTGGAGAGGGCAAAGCCGGACCCGATTATCTGGATCATTAAGTAGATAGAATTGATTGGGCCTGACACACAATTTACAGGTGGTTGTGGCTGAAAACTGTTTAAGTTGATCTTATAGAGACGGTAAAATAAACGGTAATCAAAAGTTTACGTTGATCTTACAGAGACGGTAAAATAACCGGTAATCAAGTTTTGAGTTGATCTTACAGAGACGGTAAAATAAACGGTAATCAACAGTTTTCAGAGGATTCTTTACTTCTTTGTAAAAAAAAAAAAGCTAAATGAGTCTTTTTAATACTTGGTTTTTTTCTTATCTTAAAAAGACTTTAAAACCTTTTAGATTCTTCCCAAAATGTTTATTTACTCCTGGTCCAATGATGTGCTGCTAGTTTGCAACGGAAATCTTGGAAGTCATAAAATTGATTTTATATTAAAAAGTAAATGTATATTTTCTTCTTACAAAAACTTTGATACTTCTTTTCCCTTTTTATATAACCATATTTATCGGTAAGACCGTTCTGATTTGAGAATTTAAAAATATGATTATTTCTACATTTCTTCTGTAAAATTTCCATTGGGAGTTGTATAACTAAATAAATACTTTATGCTAATTCATTGTGTCGCTGTGAATGTCCTCTAGAGAACCATTCCACCAGACACCATACAGGATCTGACCAGACAAGGCAGTGTTCTTAAGGCGATACTCTAAACTCACACGAAGTAACACAATGATGACACGAACGCGATTTGTAGAAATTTTCCAATGAAAGTTCCACTTGCCAAAAAGCTTGAAGACAACAAAGAACAGATATTTTTTTTTTCCTCCAATCGACGGCTTACAAAATGCTCTTCTCTCTGATCCGCTGCCTGCTGTTGTGACTTGGTAGATCAAGCAGCTCTCGGGCTAGCCATATGTGAGAGAGTGATAATACAGACATTTTCGACTCCTTTTTCTTATATGTCTTACTTTCTAGATCTGCTCACAGGACAGTTTTGAAAAAAAAAAACGACATTAATTTTTTTCTGTAGTGCGCAAGTAGGTTCTGAAAAAAATCTGCAAGTCGGGGCTCGGATAACTCTCGTACTAACGTGATGGGTCGTATCTCTCAATGTCTTCAGCAGAATCGATGATTACTGGCTGGAACAATGGACTTACAAATCTCGCGAATAAAGGATTCCTCTAACAGTTTCCTTCAAGATTTTCCGTGTTCTCCGTTATTTTATTTTATTTTTTTCCCCGGTGATCCATAGTCGAGCTTTGTGCTCTCCGATACTTGCTAATTTTTGTAATCATCAAATTAATTACACAGCCGCGGCAAAGCTTTAAAATCCTGTAGAAACGGAATTCATTGTTGTCACTAAAAATCCTATTTAATCATGTTGTTTTGTAACACAAATACATCAATAAAATTTAAGACCGCTAAAATCTCGGCTAGTGTTCCCGATTGAGTCTACAGGAGCGCTGATCGAAACTGGGAAAAAAATTTTAAAAAAGTTCTACAGACAATTTATTGAGCTAAGTCCTCAGGTACTGTATACTAGAGGTAAGGAAAATCGCTTACTGTGTTAATGTGTTTGGAAATGAGGACAAATGCCGGTTTCTCTGACCAGACTTGGTATTGATAGGTGGATAATGACCACACTGGAGAACACTGGACAAACCTTGTCTCAAGGATGTCATCACATTACAGCGTGTGATGAGACTGGACTTGTTACAGATTGTTGACCTGTGTGGTTGCTGGAGCGACCTTATGAGGCGAGGTCAAAGACACTCAGAGACTGAGAGACATTTAGAAGAAAAATAATACTTTAGGCATTATCATGCAACATGTACAACTTTATTATCGAAAAGGCTGCTATTGATTTTCTACGAAAAAGAAAAAAATACCGAAATCTAATAATTAGTCCATCACAAAAGGAGGTAAACATTATTTTCTCATTTCCGCTGCCATTAGTCGTCTAGTCTAACGGTGTGGGATTCATCCAAACAAACCTAGTATATTTATTCTTTCTTTCTGTCTACTTCTCGCATTTATTTTTCCAAATGTCTACCTCCATTTCAATCTCTCTCTTTTCTACCTCCCTCTCTCTCTCTCTCTTTCTCTCTATTATTGCACTTCCATGCTTGCTTATCTCTGTGTGTCTTTCTCTCTATTATTACACTTACATACTTGCTTATCTCTCTCTCTCTTTCTCTCTATTATTACATTTACATGCTTGCTTATCTCTCTCTCTCTCTCTCTCTCTCTCTCTCTCTCTCTTTCTCTCTATTATTACATTTACATGCTTTCTCTTACATTCCAACTTTACTAAATTAGTGTTACTTTTATAATGCTGTATAACATCAATGAAGACATCGTATTGTTAGTGTATTCAGGAAGGTCTATCATAATATCATGACGCCCAGCTTCTTTCCCCACGTCATCCCTGTCACCGTCACTCCCTCCCTCTCTCTCTCCCTTTTCAGCTCGGGTCTGAACTTTCTACGGTAATCAGAAAACGTTTAGCCGGCTATCATGAACTAACACAGACGGTCGTTCATCATAATCATCTGTAATAACATTTTCTGTGCTGTTTAAGTGTCGAGATATTTGCTTAATGTTGGCTGCTCTTAGAACTTACATAATCGTTTGTCGGTGATGACGTGAATAAGAAAGAAATATTCTTACAGACATGTTGATATAAGATAATGCTTCAGAGCTCTGTCTAACGAAATATAGTTTGTCCACAGCAAGATATTTTCATGTGGAACTGTCATGGTAGGGCGGATAAGCTGAGGATCTTAACTCATCTCGATTCACTAGAAGATATCATTCCGCTGGTATGGTCCAAAAGACTCGTACATTCTCAAGCTTTTCTCATGTGTTTGACAGAAGGACTTTAACCTCTCCTCTTCTCTCTCCTCAAACCTCGCATCGTTTGTAGGTCTTCTATTAAACTGAAGCAACACATTCCCTTTCCTTGATAATTCTATAGACTGTCATATCGGTCGTCAATGGTCAAACTATGGCTCGCCTAACATGGGCACTGAAATAGAATCTCTCTGGTTCTTTTTCTTTGATGAAGGCAGTCCGTATAAGAATGTTGTCTCCGTCTGGCATATAAGACTTGCAGAAAGTAACAGTTGTTCATTACTTCATAAACTATGGATTGCAAAACGGTAAGGAATTCCAAATACTCCAGAGGTTTTATATTTTGGAAGTATTTGGATTCGCCTATTCTCATCATGACCAAATACTCCGGAGGTTTCATATTTTGGAAGTATTTCGATTCGCCTATTCTTATAATGACCAAATACCCCGATTATAAAGTATGAAAGATTTCAAAAGTTAGTTTAATCAATCAGTGTGAAGAAATTGTTTCGAATCTTTGGCTACTGATTTGAGGTGCAGCCGCTATAGATGACTCTCCGGTCTTACCTCTCTCCTGGACCCGATTACCTCCCGTTCCTCTCTCCGCCCATGTCTCTTACCACCCGCGCATGTGCATCACACTCCCCCCTCCAGCTAAGCGGCCTGGACCACTTGACGCCAATCATGTTCGAGCTGAGCGCCTTGTCAGGCTGACGTCACTTCCTGTATTAGCTCATCCAAGCGCCTCAAGTCTTGCCATTGTTTTTGGCTTCGGGCGTCTTAACTCCCAGGGAAAACATCGGAATTATAGCCGGAAAAATAGAAGAATTATATCCGGAAAGACGTCGGAATTCCATCGGCTCGCTGATTAATTTCGTCAAGCATTTGTGTAGCTCGCGGAACGACACAACAAAATGATCTGTCAAGAAAATTTTGATGTTGGTCTTCTTTCGTTCATCATTATAGAGAAGTTTGTTCATTTTGTATTTTGCATTTTCATTACAGAATTTAAATTGTCTTTCTCAATGGTGAAGATGTGAAATAGTACCAATAATCTAATATAACAATAAAAAAGATACAATAATAAACCGACAGAATTAGAGTGGCGTCTTCCAAAGAACATAAGGCATGTAAAAAAAGTCCAAATAAAAGAGAACGAGAAAAGCGAAAAAAATAGAGAAAGAAGAGCTTGGCAAGCGGCAAAAAGACAAAGAGATACAATGACAGTGACAAAGAGCGAGGAGGACAAACACAAAGAGGTGCAGACAAACAATCCAAAACTGAGAGAGAGAGAGAGAGAGAGAGAGAGAGAGAGAGAGAGAGAGAGAGAGAGAGAGAGAGAGAGAGAGAGAGAGAGAGAGAGAGGGAGAGAAAGAGATAGAAAGACAAGCAGGACAGAGGAAACAAGGTATAAAAAGCTTTACTATAGATTCTCCAATATCAAAATTAAACCTAAAATAACCACAATTCAGTATCACTTTATTAAATGGCATTTTAGATTCGAAACCCGATCATTAGAAGTTGAAGCTTGTACGAATAAGGTCGAGACAACAAAAACCTCCACAGACTCGAGCCTCTGATCATCAGTCAGTGAGGTTTGTGCTAACTAGGAAATACCTTTCACTAGGCCGATTGTGATTATCACTCCTTCAGCTCATCTTGACGAATTAAGTTCGGCGTTCATAATGAATCTTGGATGGAGAGCTGTAGACTCATTCACACATACATAAAAACACTCACTCCTCCACATAACCCCACCCTGAGACACCCTGAGACAAACACACACTGACACACACTGACAAACACACACACTCACACACACTGACACAGCACTCATAAGAAGTGGTCAAAGTAATTCTGTTTGAGTGATAACTGACACTTATCACCTGAATGGCAGAGCAAGGACGTCACAGTGAGAGAGAGAGAGAGAGAGAGAGAGAGAGAGAGAGAGAGAGAGAGAGAGAGAGAGAGAGAGAGAGAGAGAGAGAAAGAGAGAGAGATAGATAGAGAGGGAGACAGAGAGAGGGACAGAGAGTCAGACATACATACAGACAGAGAGACAGAGAGACAGAAATGTAAGTAGATCTTTTCGAATTATTTGTTAACAGACTAGTATTTAAAAAAAATTACTAGAAACAAAGACTGAAATTCTAATGAAAAATTTTCAGTATTCCAACCTTACGCCTAAAACGTTTTGATATAATCAATCCACCTGAACTCGGTTTCAACCCTGAGAGCTGTGCGAAGAAGCCCATGTTTTATACCACAGAGATAACAGGTCACATCGCCGACAGAATGGTTCGAACCTGCTGGGAGGGAATGTTGTGATATACAGTCTAGGCATCTTACTACGCGACCACTAGCTTTTCTTAATTTTTTTTTGAAATACAAAAGATCTAGTCATTTCATAACAGTTAATTATCATAATACAAGTAACACCTACATGGTGCTACCTACAACGATTTGGAATAAACAAAATAGAAAGATTTTATATTCTAAGATCAAAGCAAAGACAGATAAGAAAGAAAACCCATGAAGAAAGGAAGTTAAGAAAAAAAGGAAAAGACTGTCGAGTGATATTGGATATCGAGTTATTCCTACAAAATTAAAAAAAAAAATTCCCCCCTAAAACTCACTATTGCCGGAAATTTCAACCTCGTGTTTGCAGCAGCTACAACCAGAGCAAACAAAATTCTCACAGGAGAAGAGGTCCAAACAGAAACTGGCTGGAGGAGATGGTACAAACAGGCCCACCCACACAGACTACACCACAGAATGTTAGCACGAGACACCTAATTGGACAATTCAGGTTTGAAAACATTTCTGAGCCCAAAGAAAGCAGAGAGAAGAGAACTGGCAAGTATTAAATTATTGTGTTAATATCTTACAGTATAGAACCAATCAGAGCAAAAACTTCTGCCTTCCCCGTTCTCACAAAACACTTTGTTACATGAGGTGTTGGAATACATCAAGAAGCCCGGCGCTGCAATATTTTTTCTTCCTAAATTCTCAATTACAGTTTTAGAAATTTCTTTACCTAAAATTCCCCCAAATCTAAGTCATGTTGCCTTTTGGCCTTGCCTACTCGATACTATTTAGAAATTTTTTTTCGTAGTAACTGTTCTGCTCTGTGTAAATTTACCACACAGCTAAAACGTTAGCTACGCATTTCTACTGTTTCTGTTTCAAACCATAGTGGCATGTTCAAGTAAACATAAGTAAATAAATATAATGTACTTATTCTGACCGTTAATAAAAACATGTATAGCCAGGTCTCATTCTTATGTCACGATATATAACATTATTATCTACAGTTTTAGCTTCAGTTTAAGATTGCTCGATAAATGCATGGAACACTTCATGAGGTTTCACATCAAAATCTTTCAAATAGATCAGACTAGTCCGTGCAAGGCAGGGCAGAGCAGGATACACAGATGTGAACCCACCCTTTATACTGATAAAGCTGTGCCCTAAACCCAGCGAATTCATTTCATACACGTCTTTGATTGGAACACCTGTGCTTCGATGGATTTTAAACAACAATAATTTATCACAGGTTCTCCAGCAAGGTGGCAAACAACTCGCATGCAACGGTAGAGGACAATTGCATTTTGACCAGGAAAACACGAACTTGAATCAATAGGAGCATGATATTTATTTGTCTATAAGAAAAGACTTTTTTTTATAAAATTCAGATTTCTGTCAAGGACTACAGAATATATTTGACTGATATAATATTAAATACAGCATTAATCTGTATAGTCTGGATAAAAGACAACGAAGCTACACAGGAAATAAGGGGTAAAAATGTTTATGGACAAAGATGATTGATTGGTTGGCACCGTCTGTCCCAGAGGACAATGAACAATAAATACAGATGATGAAAGCTTTTATGAACAAACTCATGTAAAAACAAGTAATACGCCATTGATTATGATTACAGCAATAATATACTTCATTACAACATAACCGTAATATTTCTAATTTCACGGCAATGCCGAGAGAAGACATAAAAGAAAACCTGAATCAAGAAGTATTATTTTTATTCGAGTTACATAAGATAATGTGGCAATCACAGAATGACCCGATCTAACATAGGTCTCGCCTACACGTGAGGTTTGTTTACATCCAGCGCTGGGTCAACACTTGGCCTGAGACCGTATTCTGAACAATTCCATAGTGTTTGAACAAGTCCACAACTACTTCTGGGCAATATCTATCTTATCATGGAAAGAGCTGGTGGTATGAAGTGATCTAAACAGGGAACATGGAGCAAAGGACGTGTATCGCTCGTGCGTGATGCTTGCTATATAAGCTTGAAACTCTAATGAGCAATCTAAACAAAAACTATATTCTGGGTCTACACTATACCAGAACTTGTAGATTTATTGATAGACACGAACAGCGGGTCAGAATGTGCACATTTATCCACTGCACCAAACACAAACACAGGATAGTAAAGAAATGGGAATGATATAATCATTTTATCATGCATGGTTTTACATCCTTTGGTGATATTACTTAGGTGCAGACATTCTTAAAGTCCTACGACCGACGCTATTATTATAAGACAATGGGATCAAAAACAAAAATCTTCACACCATTCTAATTGTTCTATCCCTTTTCTGCTTAACCGGCATTTTTATGTGGAAAAACAATTTATGAAGACTATTGCACAAAATACTCATCTATACGTTGTTCCTGATTTTGAAAAAAAAATCGGCCTTGAGCTTTCTTAGCAATTTTTTAGATCTGTAATGCCTGTTGTTTGACAGTGAGTCATGATGTCAAGATGTTAGAGGTGGACAAAAGAGGTTGTAGTCCACATTATATCAAAAACATTAAACTATTAAAATAAAGGGAAACCACGGTGTTATCTGTACGTGATCCATCACAATATGACTGACAAGACGTGAACACTTTGTCACACCTTGACCAGAGATGACTCTCTTACAAAGTAAATAATCGGATGTTTGTAGCTGCTTCTCAGGATAAAAGAATTTGTTGCATATGAACATTGACTTACAAATCAGTCAGCTGCAAAATTATTTGAAACATAAATTGAGGCCCAATAAATACTGACGAAGATCAGAAGATAATACTCCATCAAGAAATGAAGGCCTTTAGCAGGTGGGTCACATCCAATCCAGTAGTCAACACTAACGTAGACCATTGAAATATTCCTGTCAGTGCTGTTGCTCTATGGCAGTCTTTTCCTAGATTTTCTCTAGATGAAACAACACATGACTCCTTGAGTCAAAACAGAAACAAAAAGGAAAAAAAAAGATTTGAACCCTGGCTAGGTCATCTAAAGCCAGTTTGGTGTCTCATTTTTCTAGCCTACATTTGACTTGGCGAAAAAAGACACGTCATTATACTTATACAGGCTTGTTGGGGAAAACTAGGGGACGGCAACTCATCAAAGTTTTATTAATTCTAAACGGAAATATTTTCTTTAAGTAAAAACACAAAAGAGAAATAATTGTTGCGAAATGTGTTTTAATCACATGCAGATAGGATCAGCAGGGTCCAAAAGTGGACTAGTAGGTCGTACTGGTCTGATCTGGCGCACATAATCCAGGCCAGAAGTTCAGATAAAGACATGAATAAAACATTAAATGACGCCTGATAGCTCACTTTGCGGGAATTTGGGAGATGCAAGATGTGCTAAAACAATCGATCTGCCGAGGAAACAGCTGAGGACAGGGCTCTGAAGGTGTTGTGAAGTGGTCTACACCTCCAGGAAAAGACTCGCGATTTGGCATTGTCTTCTCTAGAATACAAGCGTGACCTGTGCAGTTTGGATAATCTCTGTCGGGCAGGAGATGGGAGGTCAATGGAATACTTCATAAATGATTGTCTTAGGGACAATCTCCGCCGTGCGTGTGAGCGATAGGGTAAGCGGGACGCTACAATCTGCACTTTTATTCTGTAAAGTTTTAAATGAAGTCATTGCTTCTTGCAGCGTCATTACATGAATAGTGAAGGAGAATCGTAACACTTTTTTCCGCCAAAAAGGAAAAGTAAGAATTTATACCAAGCGAAGTGCCATTGAATATTTAGCGGATAAAATCCTTAAACTAGATTATTCAGAATTTCTAGCTAAATCCTTTGTTGCGAAAACACTCCTATTTCTCTAATTTCATGCAGAGTTAATTAAGTTTTTAATTTGCTGTAATAAATATTCCACAAGTTGAGATATAAAAAGAACAACAAAAAACAAAAAAAGAAAACGATTTTCTCTCGGCCATCAGTCAAGGATTATATTTCGAAAAAAAGAACATATTCTGAATATGCATTGCATTAAATTAACAATAAATTTGCGATACGTTTATAATTTGAGCTTAAGTTTCTATTTTCGATTCACAGTTGCTAGATTGGGAACGACATAAGCAATTAAGGTGAAAGGCGTCGCATGCAGAAAAGGATTTTCAAAATAATTCAGACCTAATCGGTTTACTAATAATGTCTGCATGCATGCTATTGTATTTCTACAGAGTGTGACGTGTGGATCGAGACATCACTACACCATCAGGTACCGACTGGACACAGAACAACTTCATGCTGGCAGGAGAGTGAGAGAAAGAGAGAGGAAAAGTGAGAGAGAAACTGAGAGAGAGTGAGAGGGATTGAGAGAGAAAGAGAGATAGAGATAGAGAGAGAGAGAGAGAGAGAGAGAGAGAGAGAGAGAGAGAGAGAGAGAGAGAGAGAGAAGAGAAATTGGGAGGGAAAGCAAACGTGAGAGTGAGAGTGAGTGAGAGAGAAGAGAGGGCGGGGGAGAGAATGATTTAGAGTTTGATAGAGAGAGAGTAAGAGAGGGAGAAAGAGAGAGAAGTAAAGAAAAAGAGAGAGAAAGAGAGAAAGAGAGAGAGAGAGAGAGAGAGAGAGAGAGAGAGAGAGAGAGAGAGAGAGAGAGAGAGAGAGAGAGAGAGAGAAAGAGAGAGAGAAAGAGAAAGAGAGAGAAAGCAAGTTTGAAGCTGAGACAAAAAGCATGAGAACAAATAATTGATTTCGACAATGTCCTCATTCCACGCAGGAAATACAATCAACACTTTGGTGTTATTTTACTTCACTCTTCTATCATCTCAAAAAAATAAGGACAAAAACCACTAAACAACCAGTTTTCCGTTAAGTAAGAGAAACTAAATCTCTTGTTACTGGCCATATGGTCTATAGCTTGGGCTTGTGCTTCCATATCAGACATGAGAGTAGATTCTTGTGTCATTGATAATCAATTTGTAAACAAAAGATGAGAACAAAGCAATATTTAAAGCATGTAGAGATTGAACTCTACCAAACTTTTTTGAAACTGGTAAAAAGCTCTGGTTCATTAAGTACAATTGATACCATTTTACTTTCAGCTCACCATTCACCACTAAGAAACATAAAATAAAAAAAAATAGAAGAAAAAGCTTGATTTCATATCTAGTTATTAATTTCATAAAACCAAAGCCAAGGACCAGCTCATACAATTTTAAACAAGTATCAGAAGTTATTATGTTCAAAAGAGAGTAACTTAAAAATTAGAGAACTTTTGACATAAATTGTTGGGGTAGCTTGCAATCACATTTTAAGCGTAACAAATTTGAAACTCTAACGGGCTATAACATCAGTTCTGGACTCTGATGTAAGACAAAAATATCTAGAAGCGAGACAGAAAAACAGCAATTTCTAAACAGTTAACATTGTCTAAACAAGAGGTAAAAAAAATGTCGGGCAAATGTCGAACTTCCGTTTTCGATCCGTCCCTCCCCCCGGATCTCCGCGAAGCAGAATGTGTGAAGCTTGTCGTGGCTGATGTTGGTCGTAGCTTCCCCGGTAAAGTGGTGAGCAAACACGGCTCTCTCAACACCGTATCACCCTCTCTGTTATCACCAGGCGGGATTGCGACACCGCCCGGCCTGGAATCACTGAGGACAAATACAGACCGGCTCTTGAGACCAGTTCTAGATCTAGCCACGTAACCAAGTTCCCAAGATACACACAAAATTCCTGAGTTGTTCCACACGAGTTGGTGCGTTTCAGATACTGAGGACTCATCGCTTACAGACTGAAAAAATGTCCTTTGCTTTTAGTCACAGCTCATAAATTTTGTTTACTGACTCAATGAGCCTTGAGATTAAGTTTTTACAAAATCCCCATTAATTGCATTTGATAGCAAAGCTTCATAAAAGTAATTTTACTTTTAAAATTGTTTCCTTGAACTTTTAAAAGCCGTTTTTTCCTGTCCCAGAAGTTTTTAATTAAAGCTGTGGCATAATGAAAAAAAAAAGACAAAAAGAAAAACAAAGCAAATACGTAGATAAGATCCTAGTTTTATAACTCCTCTTTGTTCTGATCTAAATACCTTATAAATTTGCTTTTGCTGTGTATTTTTGATTCAATTGGAGTGCTCCTGTTCGTTTTAGAAAATGAACTAGATGTGTGCGTGTGCGTGGATCTATGGGTCTGTATGGATGAGACTGAATGAGCTAACTGGACGTATTTCTCGTATTCCACAGGAGAGAAAGATGAGTTATGAGTATATACATCGCTTACTGAGCGTGAAATGAACATGTGCCGACACAACTGGTATCATATTTTTCATGTATTTTATTGAACCCTTTCTTGTATTTTTGTTTTACAATCCACGACACAACCAATATGTATCACGTCAAATTATTTTTCTATTGAAAAACCTAACATAAGAAAATCCCTATTATTTCCTAGGTTACAAGGAACTTATATCATTACTTCTTCTGATTTCTAATGTATTAGTGAGTTCCGTATCGGCTTTTCACGCTGGCTGTCGCTTAGGATGAAGATAACCCACTCCAAATTGATAGAAAAAAACTGAAGAAAAAAACATCCACCATTGCCCGTAGCCGTGGGCCCAGCAGTTCTATGACCATGATTGATATATTCACCGCTCGTGCGGCCCAGCATAAAAGATGCGAAGAAATGCGATCAGAGCGGGGCAAATTGATAAATAAATAAAGCATCGCCTGTGAAATATCCTTACTGGCGTGAAACTCGACTCGGCTCTAGATCAACTAGATTCCACACCCAACATGGAGAAGAGATAAGGGGGGTAAGAAATGAGATAGGCGGTCTGAACCAAGCAAACAAATTAGATAAAAGACGGGTCGGTTCGGAAAGGGAGGGTGGGGACGGGTCGGGAGGGGGAGGTAAGTGGCTGGTTCCCTCTTCACATCATCATCCTAGGGCCCGCTAGAAATCGATACCACTTTCCGCTTCTTGCGTCGGTATTTGCGATTTTCGGAAAGTCTCTCTCCTTCATCGTAAGTAGTTGGTCCACGTGAGTGCCGCTTTGACCAGAGATCAATGTATCTTCTTAGGGCACGCAGCATGCGGAGATTTCCGTTAGTATTTTGAGTTGTATTCTTCTTTCTCAATGTTTGGTTCCAAGGCGGTGAGCAACCTATTTAAACATTCAGCATCTTTTACTGGACAGCGATTTTGTAAACTAAAATCTTTTGGAAGTTAAGATACGTAAAACGTAAACAGTTTTGATTTTGCTGTTGATTGATTCAGCTATTTATAGATTAAAAAAATCCGAAAAAATGCGCACAATATTATACAGAGAAATGGTGATTTTCCTTTTTATTGTGACAGGGGAAGCATGGAATCGTCATAATTTCGTTTGCATAAAGGCTATTAGAAGTTTGAAAAGAAATTATTTATTCCGCGATATTTATTATATTCTTATACCTCGTACACAAACCCTTTCTTTTATGAACTTTTTTTCAGTGCCCCACATCTAATCTCCCACCATCTCTTTCTCTCTCTCTCTATCTCTTTCTCTCTCTTCCTCTTTCTCTCTCTCCTCCCTCTCTCTCTCTCTCCCACCATCTGTGCAGACCAAGCAGACTATAGAAACAGCTAGATGCCCTAGATGGATCCAGAGATGATACAGATAAGAGACGGTTGAAGTTTTATTTAATGATGTTAAAAATCTTCATTAAGAAAGATTAATTTAGCTTTGAGTCTCGATATAGGAACAGAATTATAGTTCAAACTAAATCGATAAAGAAATCCAGAGTTTTCTCGGTCTCTCTAGTCACCAATCGATTCATCTTGTTTCTTTAATCAAGTCTCTGAGATAATGGCTTTGTTCAACAGATCAGAAAACTTTAAACTTGAGCATCACATCAGATCTGGCAGGGCTGGGCCGTAATCACCCAGCCTCCTACCCCCAACCACACACACACACACACACACACCTTTACTCAGTATAGAGATCTGACGTCAATAACAGGTTGTGTCAAATACAATCTATAGAATCTCATTGGCATAGAAATTAATTGCAGAGAAAAAACAAAGGGGAAAAACTTATCTTACACTACCGATAAGAAATGACCCTTATTTATTTCAAGCTGGTGATTAAAGTTGCCTCAGGTAAAGATGTTAGCAAGTCAAGAGAGAAAAGACAGATAGCGTGCCCCAACACATCAGTTAAAGATGGCTCGATAAATAAATGTAACACTTCTTGAGATTTCCCATCAAAATCTTTCAAATAGATCAGACTAGTCCTTACAAGGCAGGGCAGAGCAGGATACACAGATGTGAACCCACCCTTTATACTGATATAGCTGTGCCCTAAACCCAGCGAATTCATTTCATACACGTCTTTGATTGGAACACCTGTGCTTCGATGGATTTTAAACAACAATAATTTATCAAGGTTCCCCAGCAGCGTAGCAAAAACCTCGCATGCAACGGTAGAGGACAATTTCATTTCGACCAGGAAAACACGAACTTGAATCAATGCGAGCATGATATGTGTTTATATATCAGGAATAACTTTTTTAAAGTTGAGATTTCTGGCAAAAGAGTAAAGAATGTGGCAAGCAGAATATATTGGACTGATATAATATTGAATATAACATTAATCTGTATAGTCTGGATAAAAGACAACCATCGTTTGGAAGTTAGACAGGAAATAAGGGCCAATGCTGTTTATGGACAAATATGATTGATTGGTTGGCACCGTCTGTCCCAGAGGATAATGAACAATAAATACAGGTGGTGATAGCTTTTATTAACCAGTCCCTGTAAAAACAAATAATACGCCATTGATTATGATCACAGCAATATACTTCATTACAACATAACCGTAATATTTCTAATTGCACGGCAATGCCGAGAGAAGACATAAAAGAAAACCTCAATCAAGAAGTATTATTTTTATTCGAGTTACATAAGATAATGTGGCAATCACAGAATGACCTGATCTAACACAGGTCTCGTCTACACGTGAGGTTTGTTTACATCCAGCGCTGGGTCAACACTTGGTCTGCGACCGTATTCTGAACAATTCCATAGTGTTTGAACATGTCCACAACTGCTTCTGGGCAATATCTATCTTATCATGGAAAGAGCTGGTGGTATGAGGTGATCTAAACAGGGAACATGAACCAAAGGACGTGTATCGCTCGTGCGTGATGCTTGCTATACAAGCTTGAAACTCTAATGAGCAATCCAAACAGAAACTCTATTCTGGATCTACACTATACTACGCGTCGTAGATTTATTGATAGATGCGAACAGCGGGTCACAATGTGCACATTTATCCACTGCACTGAACACAAATACAGGATAGTAAAGAAATGGGAATGATATACCCATTTTATCATGCAGGTTTACATCAATGGTGCAGATATTCTTAAAGTCCTACGACGGACGCTATTATTATGAGACAATGGGATCAAAAACAAAAAATCTTCACACCATTCTAACTGTTTTATCCCTTTTCTGCTTAACCGGCATTTTTTATATGAACAAAAAATTAATAAAGTCTTAATGCACAAAAAATTCTACTCGTGTCATTCCTGATTTAGAAAAAAGGTTGGCCTTGAGCTTTCTTAGCAATTTTTTAGATCTTTAATGCCTTTTGTTTAGAAGTGGACAAAAGAGGTTATAGTCCACATTAAATCAAAAACATTAAACCATTAAAATAAAGTGTAAACCACAGTGTTATCAGCTTTTCTGTACGTGATCCATCACATCATGACTGACAAGACATGAACACTTTGTCACACCTTGACCAGAGATGACTCTCTTACAAAGTAAATAACAAATTAATGCACTAACTCGGATGTTTGTAACTGCTTCTCGTCAGGATAACAGAATTTGTTGCATATGAACATTGACTTACAAATCAGTCAGCTGCAAAATTGTTTGAAACATAAAATGAGGCCCAATAAATACTGACGAAGATCAGAAGATAATACTCCATCAAGAAATGAAAGCCTTTAGCAGGTGGGTCACATCCAATCCAGTAGTCAACACTAACCTAGACCATTAAAATATTCCTGTCAGTGCTGCTGCTCTATGGCAGTCTTTTCCTAGACTTTCTATAGATGAAATAACACATGACTCCTTGAGTCAAAACAGAAACAAAAAGTAAAACAAGGTTTGAACCCTGGCTAGGTCATCTGAACCTAGTTTAGTGTCTCATCTTTCCAGCCTACCTTTGACTTGACGAAAAAAGGCACGTCATTATACTTATACAGGCTTGTTGGGGAAAACTAGGGGACGGCAACCCATCAAAATTTTATTAATTCTAAACGGAAATATTTTCTTTAAGTAAAAACACAAAAGAGAAATAATTTTTGCGAAATGTTTTAATCACATGCAGATAGGATCAGCAGGATCCAAAAGTGGACTAGTAGGTCGTACTGGTCTGATCTGGCGCACATAATCCAGGCCAGAAGTTCAGATAAAGACATGAATAAAACATTAAATGACGCCTGATAGCTCACTTTGCGGGAATTTGGGAGATGCAAGATGTGCTAAAACAATCGATCTGCCGAGGAAACAGCTGAGGACAGGGCTCTGAAGGTGTTGTGAACTGGTCTACACCTCAAGGAAAAGACTCGCGATTTGGTATTGTCTTCTCTAGAATACAAGCGTGACCTGTGCAGTTTGGATAATCTCTGTCGGGCAGGAGATGGGGAGGTCAATGGAGGACTTTTTAAAAGATTGTCTTAGGGACAATCTACGCCGTGCGTGTGAGCGATAGGGTAAGCGGGACGCTACAATCTGCACTTTTATTCTGTAAAATTTTAAATGAAGTCATTGCTTCTTGTAGCGTCATTTCATGAATAGCGAAGGAGAATCGTAACGTTTTTTCAGCCAAAATGTAAAAGTAAGAATTTATACCAAGCGAAATGACAATGCATTTTTAGCGGATACAATCCTGGAGCTAAATTATTCAGAATTTCTAGTTAAGTCCGTTGTTCCGAACAAGAAAACACTCGCATTTCTCTACTTTGATGTAGACTTAATTAAGCTGTTAATGTGCTGTAATAAATACTCCACAAGTTGAGATATAAAAAGAACAACAAAAAACAAAAAAAGAAAACGATTTTCTCTTTGACATCAGTCAAGGATCACATTTAGAAAAAAAATACCCTGTATATGCATTATATTAAATGAACAATAAATTTGCGATACGTTTATAATTTGAGCTTAAGTTTCTATTTCCGATTCACTGTTGCTAGATTCGGACCGACATAAGCAATTAAGGTGAAAGGCGTCGCATGCAGAAAAGGATTTTCAAAATAATCCAGACCTAATCGGTTTATTAATAATGTCTGCATGCATGCTATTCTATTTCTACAGAGTGTGACGTCTGGATCGAGACATCACTACACCATCAGGTACCGACTGGACACAGAACAACTTCATGCTGGCAGAAGAGTGAGAGAAAGAGAGAAGAAAAGTGAGAGAGAAACTGAGAGAGAGTGAGAGGGAGTGAGAGAGAAAGAGAGATAGAGATAGATAGATAGATAGATAGATAGAGAGAGAGAGAGAGAGAAAGAGAATGAGAGAGAAAGAGAAAGAGAGAGAAAGAGAAAGAGAAAGAGAGAGAGAGAGAGTGAAAGAGTAAGAGAAAGAGAGAGAGAGAAAGAGAAAGAGAAAGAGAGAGAGAGAGAGAGAGAGAGAAAGAGAAAGAGAGAGAGAGAAAGAGAAAGAAAAAGAGAGAGAGAGAGAAAGAGAAAGAGAAACAGAGAGAAAGCAAGCTCGAAGCTGAGACAAAAAGCATGAGAGCAAATAATTGATATCGGTAATGTCCTCATTCCACGCAGGAGATACAATCAACACTTTGGTGTTATTTTACTTCACTCTTCTATCATCTAAAACAAATAAGGACAAAAACCACTAAACAACCAGTTTTCCGTTAAGTAAGAGAAACTAAATCTCTTGTTACTGGCCATATGGTCTATAGCTTGGGCTTGTGCTTCCATATCAGACATGAGAGTAGATTCTTGTGTCATTGATAATCAATTTGTAAACAAAAGATGAGAACAAAGAAATATTTAATGCATGTAAAAATTGAGGTCCACCAAACTTTTTTAAAACTGTTAAAAAACTCTGGTTCATTAAGTACAATTTATATCATTTTTCTTTCAGCTCACCATTCACCGCTAACAAACACAAAATAAAAAAAAAAATAGAAAAAAGCGTGATTTCATATCTAGTTATTAATTTCATTAAAAACAAAACCAAGGACCAGCTCATACAATTTAAAACAAGTATCAGAAGTTATTATGTTCAAAAGAGAGTAACTTAAAAATTAGAGAACTTTTGACATAAATTGTTGGGATAGCTTGCAATCACATTTTAAGCGTAACAAATTTGAAACTCTAACGGGCTATAACATTAGTTCTGGACTCTGATTTAATACAAAAATATCTAGAAGCGAGACAGAAAAAACAGCAATTTCTAGACAGTTAACATTGTCTAAACAAGAGAAAAAAAAGTCCGGCAAATGTCGAACTTCCGTTTTCGATCCGTCCCTCCCCGGATCTCCGCGAAGCAGGATGTGTGAAGCTTGTCGTGGCTGACGCTGGTCGTAGCTTCCCCGGTAAAGTGGTGAGCAAACACGGCTCTCTTAACACCGTATCACCCTCTCTGTTATCACCAGGCGGGATTGCGACACCGCCCGGCCTGGAATCACTGAGGACAAATACAGACCGGCTCTTGAGACCAGTTCTAGATCTAGCTACGTAACCAAGTGTCCAAGATTCACACAAATATCCTGAGTTGTTCCACACGAGTTGGTGCGTTTCAGATACTGAGGACTCATCGCTTACAGACACAAAAACTTTCCTTTGCTTTTAGTCACAGCTCATAAATTTTGTTTACTGACTCAATCAGCCTTGAGATTGCAGCTTTAAAAAATCCTCATTAATTGCATTTGATAGCAAAGCTTCATAAAATTAATTTTTTTAAAAATTTTGAAACTGTTTTCTCGAACTTTTAAAAGCCTTTTTTCATGTCCTAAAAGTTTTTAGTTTAAGCTATAGCATAATGTAAAGGTTTAGAAAATGAACTAGATGTGTGCGTGTGCGTGGATCTATGTGTCTGTATGGATGAGACTGAATGAGCTAACTGGACGTATTTCTCGTATTCCTCCTTCCACAGGAGAGAAAGATGAGTTAAGAGTGTATACATTGCTTACTGGGTGTGAAATGAACATGTGCTGACACAACAGATATTATATTTTTCATGTATTTTATTGAACCCTTTCTTGTATTTTTGTTTCACAATCCACGACACAACCAATATGTATCACATCAAATTATTTTTCTATTGAAAAACCTAACATAAGAAAATCCCTATTATTTCCTAGGTTACAAGGAACTTATGTCATTACTTCTTCTGATTTCTAATGTATTAGTGAGTTCCGTATCGTATTCTCCTGCTAACTTTTCACGCTGGCTGTCGCTTAGGATGAAGATAACCCACTCTAAATTGATTGAAAAAAATGAAAATAAAAGTAAAAATTCCACCATTTCCCGTAGCCGTGGGCCAAGCAGTTCTATGACCATGACTGATATATTCACCGCTCGTGCGGCCCAGCATAAAAGATGCGAAGAAATGCGATCAGAGCGGGGCAAATTGATAAATAAATAAAGCATCGCCTGTGAAATATCCTTACTGGCGTGAAACTCGACTCGGCTCTAGATCAACTAGATTCCACACCCAACATGGAGAAGAGATAAGGGGGGTAAGAAATGAGATAGGCGGTCTGAACCAAGCAAACAAATTAGATAAAAGACGGGTCGGTTCGGAAAGGGAGGGTCGGGAAGGGGAGGTAAGTGGCTGGTTCCCTCTGAAGTTTTATTTAATGATGTTAAAAATCTTCATTAAGAAAGATTAATTTAGCTTTGAGTCTCGATATAGGAACAGAATTATAGTTCAAACTAAATCGATAAAGAAACCCAGAGTTTTCTCGGTCACTCTAGTCACCAATCGATTCAACTTGTTTCTTTAATCAAGTCTCTGAGATAATGGCTTCGTTCAACAGATCAGAAAACTTTAAACTTGAACATCACATCAGATCTGGCAGGGCTGGGCCGTAATCACCCAGCCTCCTACCCCCAACCACACACACACACACACCTACCTTTACTCAGTACAGCGATCTGACGTCAATAACAGGTTGTGTCAAATACAATCTTTAGAATCTAAATGGAATAGAAATTAATTGCAGAAGAATAACATAGGGGGAAAAAAACATATCTCACACTATCGATAGGGGAAGGAGCCTTATTTATTTCAAGCTGGTGATTAAAGTTGCCTCAGGTAAAGATGTTAGCAAGTCGAGATAGAACAGACAGATAGCGCGCCCCAACACATCAGGTAGCAAAGGTGTTTCTAAAAATATGATTTCTTAGTAAGCTGTGCACAGATGATTGGTGTTGTTTTTTAGGCCTCCATTAGATTTGAAACGGTAAAGAGATGTCTGTATTAGTATCAGTAAGCACAGTTAGAAAAGTTTATCCGAAATAGAGTTTTACGGAAATGTGAAAATAGAAAAGTAAATAATTCATATTGAGCCTTGAATCTTCCAGGCGGCACGACCTTGAACTTAACCAAACATTATGTTCTTAAATGACGGTAATTATTAAATGGCATTTCAGTTTTTGAAATCTGTTTTATTCAAGTTGTTTTACATATTTTTGTTTCCTTATCATTAATGTCATATTTCATTTACAGTTTATTTTGCCTTCATGTGTACGTGAAGGTTAAATTGTAAATATATTCCGTTATGTTTTTTAACTTTATAAACCGTAAATTGGTGAAGAAACAGCTACAAGAAATTTGCATTTCAATTTCAAAATTTTAGATTACAAGACTAAAAGTATCCCAGAAACATAAACAAAGAAAAATACATAAATTTTTGTATTGCGTTCCGACGCGCAGAAAAGACAGATACATTTTGTGCTGCATTTGGTAAACAGATTTCCTGTTCAAGGTCACATCCGCTTCGATATGACTTGACTGATGAGGACAGTTTGGTTGATGTAGTAAACAAACAAGCTGGCTACCTATAGGCGGATCAAACTATCGACGGTTCGCGATTTTCGATTTGTTTTGAAGCTAAGAATCGTTCTACCAACATTTGTCACGTGTCGAGGTTTACAGTGAAACCATCTTCACAGAATGAAATAATATAAATCTAGGTCCAGCCTTTTCGATGTCAAGATTTGAGGTTTCGCAGACAGAATTTAATATCATTACAGAGGAACAAACCCATCGCCACACGCAATCACAGGAAACAACAGCACTGATTCGAAAAAAAAAAAATCAAGGACAAAACAAAACAAAAAAAAAAACAAAACAACAACAACAAATTCCAACAGAAAAAAGTATATGACTGGAAATACATATTTTTATATCTTTCTGTCTTATCTGACTGAAGACTAACTAATTTTGGTATTTTTTTGAAACCTAAATACGAATAATTGTAAAACTAAACCAAAATTGAAATAATGTTTAGCGAAAATATTGTGCCCTGTAATTTTTCCTCAGAAGGGAGTAGCAAAAATGCGTTCAGAGCCCTTTAATTATATTTTTTTTTCCAAAGAAGCTTTTCTAGTGATTAATTTAAAGGCTTTGTTACAAAACTCAATGACGCCGTGAATGAACGCTAATTACTCTTTCTGTCCATTCTGGAAAGACAGAAAATAAGGAGATAATAACAGAGACTGGGACAATCAGGATCAAAACCTGGAGCCTGAAAAGCGCAGAATATCAATCATTACCTCAGAAATATGACGGAAACTTCCTGTTCAAATTCTAATACAATTAACATGTTTTTCTAGTGCAATGAAAAGAGGCAAACCTTCCTATACCCTTCCCTCTCACACTTTATTTATTTTCCTTATGTTCACAATGTCAACATGTTTGAAATGAAATTTTAGAGTGAATTTAAATAGAGTGTAAGAATTAATTTTTTCTATTTCATAAAATAATTTCACACAATTTCTTTCTAATTTCATGTACACAGTGATCGAAGTCGAAACAACATTATTTTTCGATGCATTTTCAAATAATTCTATCTATCTATATACCCATCTATCTATTTGTATCTTTTAATTTAATTTATATATATATATATATATATATATATATATATTTGCGCATATACATACACACACATACATATAAATATATATACGAGATATATATATATATATATATATATATATATATTCTCATCATGAATGTATATCTAATTAATTGTGATACCATCGCTCATGATTATGTACCAATGCGTTAAATATTCGACAGTCATCTATCAACTCTCCCACACACACACACACACAATTCTATACTCTAAGATTTCATATTTATGGAATATTATTACCACCACCATATTTTGCTAAGGCACTAAAACATATTATTATTATTATTATTATTATTATTATTATTATTATTATTATTATTATTATTATTATTATTATTATTATTATTATCATTATTATTATCATTATTATTATTATTATTATTATCATCATCATCATCATCATCATCATCATCATCATCATCATTATGGGATTTATCTCAAACCCTTTTGTTGACATTCGGGTCGAAGAAATTTCCGATAGCATTCATGATTTGGTCTCCCTTGCTGATAGCATTATAAAGACTTTACATGAAGACAGTTCTCGCACGCCTGCATCTGTAAACGTATCACGATGAACCTGGAATCACGTTGTGTGTATTGGCCGGAGCTGTGTCTCTAAACAATGCTCTTACAGCCACGGCCGCCACCTCCCGCTATTTTATTGCTAGTTGCTCGGATTGTAAAGTTCATATTTTAGTGATTATACTTTTTACAGCTGTTGGGATATTTGTTTATTTTCGATTTTTTATCTTTATTTTTGGAAATATTGACAGCTGCTTGAAAAACTCGCACTATCAAATCTGAAAAGAATATATGATCGCGGGATCAGTAACCTCGGGGTCTCATCGATTGTACCCTTCCCTGCTTGAAAGGGTGAATAATATTGTAGCTTAGTTCTTGTTTGGCCAAAGAGGAAAGTTAAACTGATCAGTCTATCATTTATATATCAATCAGTTCATCTGAGATGTGTTTTAACAAAAAAGCATCTATCAGTTTGACATACAAAATATTTATATCAAAAGCCAAATATTTATATCAAAAGCCAAATATAATAGAATTACAAGATAACTGCTCCAGAAACTTACCACTTTACAAATGCATAGAAAGGTATAAGCTATGAGAGTCGGCAGGGATTTTTTGTTGAAGGAATAGTTTTGTTTAAAGCACAAAAATCTCTCGAGTGATGTAGTTTCATAAAATTTATCTAAATAACCCCTTGATTCTTTTGCGAATCATCTTCAAACCTTTTAATAAGTGAGTAATAATGTTCTTACACTGGACTAAGTATTCCTTAAAGCTATATAAGTATTCAACTCATATTGGATTACTTATAGTTAACATCGTCAATGAATGAGTGTCCTTATTTCTCTCTATAAAACTGAACCCAGACCTTTTTGACCCTATGAAGATTTTCCTGTGTTTCGTGTCTTTACCTCTATGCCCATAACGAGGATCATTGAAAAGTTAGGAACTGACTTGATTGACCCAATTCTCCAACTGATCCAGGCAGACTGAGCTCGGCATCAGTTTCCTCAGAACAGACAACAGGCTGTAATTCTCCTTGATACGTCTGTTGGGAATAATAACTATCGATTTTAGATCCTCAGGACAGCTCTCATAATTTAACCTTAGCATGCAGTATGGTATGATCTAGTTTTTCCGGTTTGGATCCATTTTCCAACAACTTCGTTGAATAAGATTTAATTTCTGTTTTTTTTTTCTAGACTAAGGGGAGTAGTTTATGTGTGCGTCGTGTATGGTAGGATGGAAGGAGGAGGGGAGGAGGGTGGGGGATACATATTGAAGAAAACCCTGTCAGCATTTCACCTGTATGAAAGCAACAGATCGTACATAACCAGGGTTTGGCTGTATGTGAACCCTCTAAAGGAGTTGATGTGGAGACAAGGCTTGACCTCTTGGGTCGGACCTGATGTGAAGAGAGGCTGGTCAGGGTGGCGTGTAGAGCCACCACCAGACTGGGAGACCGGGAGATTCTGGCAACTGAGATCAGGAAATAATGACGTTAAAGTCACAGGTGGAAAGGTCAAACCTAGGAGATGTTTTTGAATAAAGGGACCTAAAGCGTGGATGGAGGATTCCAGAAGTGTTAAGGTTTGAATGAAAAAAAAAATCATGACATTTTATTTTTGTCTCTAGGTATAAAAAGCCAAAAAGTTACAAAAAACTGCAAAATGTGGACCTGAGAATACTGATTTAAGAGTGTATCTATCATGGTAGACGAATGAGGAATAAAGAGATAGAGAATAGTCAACGATAGAACAATATTGATATATAGGTGAATATAAAACCATTTGTGTGTATAAAATATACGAATTAAAGTATAACTAAATATATTTAGCCCAAAATTTACAAAAAGTTCCTGTTGCGAAACTTTACGAGTATATCTATCAAGGTAGAGGAATGAGAAATAAAGAGACAGAAAATAGTCAAAGATAGTAGAATATTAATATATAGGTATATATAAGGTATATATATATAGGCATATATAAAACTATTTATGTGTATATAATGTACGAATTTACGTATAACTTAACATATTTTTAACGTTAATCTTATCTTTTATTCTACTATGGTCTAGTCCTTCTTTGCTCTTTCCAATTAATATTTATTAAGAATCGTTACAGTTTTTTCCCCCGATTATTAGTCGCATAAATTTATAAAATGCATTATTAGAAGTTTTTTTCAAGTAGTTTTTATTCGGAATCTTTTAATCTCAAGGCGAGGACATTTAGTGCTACCAAATCGATCAAGACAAGATTGACTGTCTCCGCCTTCCACTTTCCCAATCGATCATACTTTTTTTTTATTTAAAACCAAGCTTTTGCTCAGCTTAAAGACGACTTTAAAGTTGAATATCACAGCCAATCTGACAAGCATGAACGTGTGACCTCTCTCCCAGTGCGGTCGACTTGTCGGAGATGAAAAGGTGTGTCAGATAATCAAAAAATGTTGAGGAAAGAAAATTAGAGAGACATGCAGCAGTAAAGGAATAAATTAAGCGTTGGGCACCATCGATAAAGAAAACCACGTTTGATTGAAGTAAGCATATTTCAAGAGCTTAGCTTGTCCAGATCGTTAAGATAAATAACGTGCGCTAATAGACCAGCCAGTTATTATGGTTCTAAATCTGGTGGCCAAATTAGCTGGGAAGTCTTTAACGATGTCATCGAGTGTTTGCTGGTTGTGTAAGTTCCGGAATTTATCAAAGATTTTTATCCGACGGTCGGTCTTACCAGATAGATCTACGGCGACGGAAATTTCTGCCACTGTGATTCTATTTGTCTTAGCGATCACAGGATATTGCTTGGAATTTATGCCTTAATTTGGCATAACTGCACCAAAATCGGAAATGGAAGGTATATAACAAGAAAAAAGGAGATTTTTTAAGGGAGAGGGGGGTAGAGTTATTTTAAAATAGTAAACACTGAAAAAAAAAAAACCCCACGTTTTCTACTTTTAGATGACTCAATCACAAAGCTAAAACTAAAAGATGTAAGATTGAAAAGCCGTACCCTGTTTGCTGATTATTCTCCCCAATTCGGCGCAGCCATTGATTGTAAACCAAACAAGGTCATTTACCTGCCTTGTTGAGGCCTTTATTTTCTGATACTGCTGCAGCGCTCAAGTTTGTGTAAGATCATTACAAATGTCTTGGTAGCCCTGTTCACAACAACGTAATACTTAGAAAAAACAATGCTCTACGATCCGTGCAACCATGGTTGCCCTGGCTTGCATGGATCTCCATGTACTAGCATGCAGAGTGTACTGACTCCATGTTCATTAACCTCCATGGGTCAGAAAGGAGAATACAAGATTAGCAGAACGCGGAAGAAAACTACAATTGCAGGATTAGTTTTGTTAAAATATTTTGTTCAAAGAAGCTCTCGGGGTGGTTAATTTCAAAATAATTCGCGCCCTAAATCTTGTTTTAATCATGGTTTTGAGAAAACGGAGAAACAAAATAAAAATAAAAAAAATGAATATAAAAAAAAAAAAAAACAGGTGATAGTCGAAGTGTAATTGAAATATAAAAAAGTTCAGAAACTGATAATACAATTAAATAGTTCAATCACCGAAAGGATATTTCTAAAAGATTTATATTTTTTCCAGCGCAAAGGACAAGTGATAGACCTCTCCGAACCCGACTCCCCCAACACCTCCCCCCTTTACACTTAATATTCCATGCAACGGTTAAGCTGATGATTGTTAAAAACTTGAGTGTCCTCTCACTTCCACCCCCTTATTTTCCTGAACCTCCCTCCCTAATGGTTCCCAGTAAAAGAATATTACACAAGTGGTGTCTACCAATATTCTGCAAGTGTCTGTGGATGTTTGTGCAGACTTAAGGGGAGTTTTAATGTGAGACCTACGTGTCAGACAGAAAAAGCCCAGCTTGTAATCGTCCGAAGGAATCAGTACCAGATAGTTCCAGAGACAAAACATCGATAGAGCGCAGTGAAGCTTTTAGCTCGTCGCATTATGGTACTGAAATGAAGAAGCAAAAAAAAAATCATGAAACTCCTTTTCAGCATTTCTTTAAACCCAAGAACTTTTCGACAACGCAGTACTCAAAAGAAAAAAAAAAATAAAAATAAAAACGAGGGGATGGTTAAAATATCAATAAGTGGAAAGCATGACAACATGTGTTATCACAGGCACGCATGCTTCCAGTTCAAACTCCCAACATTGATTTTGTCTTTCATTCAATCATTTTTAGTCTTTCATTTCTCTTCACAAAAGGAAGAATCAAATCTTTACAATTATTATAATTATTAAGAATCGTTATATTTTACTCTCATAGTAATAAATCACATAAAATTATAAAGTGCAAATATGAAAGTTTTCTTTAAATATTTTTTTTCGAGATATTTTAATCTCTAGGCGCGGACCACAGATTAATGAGGTCACGCAGATGTCACTACTGAGCAAAAACTTTAATTTTACTATTCTTTCGTTTCGCCGTCTCTAAAGCCATCCGACATATTAGTTTTGATCACCACAAACTTACTTTCCATGACAACAAGTACAAAAGGGGCACTCTACCAGAATTTTCCCATCTCATATATAAAGATTTAGAACTTGCATGGCTAATTTTCTACCGTGGTTTAAGTCGTCAGTTTTTTTCAGGTTTCTCAATATACAAAAGAATGGAGAAACTATGACAGTTTTATCTAAAATATTGCCTGAAATCGACGCCTTTCGGCTATAGACTTTAGGCTCTATTGGCTTTACGAGATTACTCAAACAGTTAGCTTTCATTATCACAATTAAAAAAAAAACCACTTAAATATCATGAGGCATCCACAAACTTAATCTGAAAATTTAAATACAAAACTTCAAAATAAAAAGATGCACCTTATGTCAATTCTTTGCATACAGATCTAGACCTGGATCTAGTATCTAGACCTAGCTGGATATATAGATCTAGTGGATCTGATTAAAACGCACAAAGCAGTGACTATTAATCCATTTACTTGAATTTGCTAGTGCTAGATCTAGCGATTTACAAAGTATACTCTTTATTTTGTGAAGCAATAATTATTTGGCGAAGCCAGTCTAATCAATGCCTTGTCTATAGCCTTTACGATGCATAAGTCGCACGATATCGTACATCTACATCTCGCCTATGACAGATCATTTACCTAATTTTGAATACATGTATATTGAAATTTTAAAGACATTTGTACTAATAGTAGGCCTGATAACTAAAGTTTTTTTAAAGCACGCATTATTTTACCAATTGAATTGTGTTTACATAATTTAACTCCAAACCGTTTTAACTTACTAGACATGTAAAAAAAGTATACAAATTTAATGTTAGATAAAGGCAAAGAAAATCTGTTGGGCACCTCGAAAATTTTTCGAAACAAAAAAAATCTGAACAAAATAAAACCAGCAAGCATCAACACACACCCGGTCACAATGATCTCATTTCTTATTTTTTTTTTAACCTTGTAGACAGTAACGCTTTGAAAAAAAATTCTGCAAACCTCAAAAATGTGCACTGATTGTGAAAATAAATTATTGTCAATTTTTAGGAATTTTTTGTATACAATATTTCACCAGAACACCATTGTTTACAACAAAGGAAAATGAAAATTTCCACCTTCTTTGACCAAAACAGTTATGACGGCACCGGAAAATTACCAAAATACCAGGGACATCCCGAAGTGCCTGTCTGTGTATCTGTCCGTTCCTTAATTTGTAACACGGGCATTTAGTGCTACCAAATCTATAAAGACAACATTGATTTTCTCTGCCTTCCATTTTACTTATCGATCATTTTTTTTTTTTGGTTTGAAACCGAACTTTTGCTCAGCACTGAGGAAGACTGAGGAAGACTTTAAAACTGAATATCACAGCCAAACTGGCAAGCCAGAACGTGTGACCTGAAAATCACAGCCAATCTGGCAAGCCAGAACGTGTGACCTTACTTTCGGTGCGATCGCCTTGTCGAAGATGACCAGTTGTGTCAGATAATCTTAGAAATAACGAGTAAAGAAAATTATAGGGACATGCCCGAGAAAAAAAAGGCAAGCATTGGACTTCATCGATGTAGAAAATCCCGTGGCTATGAAAAGCCTGTGATTGAAATAACCATAGTTCAAGAGCTTAGCTTGTCGAGATCGTTAAGATAAATAACGTGCGCTAATAGACCAGCCAGTTATTATGGTTCTAAATCTGGTGGCCAAATTAGCTGGGAAGTTTTTAAGGATGTCATCGAGTGTTTTCTGGTTGTATAAGTTCCGGAATTTATCAAAGATGTTCATCAGACGGTCGGTCTTACTAGAAGGTTCTACAGCGACGGAATTTTCTGTCACAGTGATTCTACTTATCCTAGCGATCACAGGATATTGCTTGGAGTTTATGCTTTAATTTGGCACAGCCGCACCCAAATCGGAAATGGAAAGTATTTAACAAGAAAAAAGGAGATTTTGGAGAGGGGGGAGGGGGGGGGGGAGGGGAATTAATTTCAAATAGTAAACACTGAAAAAAAAAAGACCACATTCTCTATTTTTAGATGTTCGATCACAATGCTGAAACAAGAAGATTTTAGAGAGAAAAGTCGTAAGTTCGTTGATATTCTCCCCATTGCGGCGCAGTCATTGATTGTAAACCAAACAAGGTCATATACTTGCTTTGTTGAGATAACCATTATTTTCTGATACTACTGCTGCGCTCAAATTTAAGTAATATCATTACAAACATCTTGGCAACCCTTTCCACAGTCATTCGATTAAAAGACAATACTCAAAAAATGATGTCCTACAAACAATTAGTGCCAATTTGGTTGCCCTAACTTGCATGGATCCCCATCTACTGGCATGGAGAGTGTACGGACTCCATGTTCATTCAGCTCAATGGGTCAGAAGGAAGATAAAAGAATAGCAAAGCGGGGCAGAAAACTGCAAGTGAAGGATTATTTTTATGAAGACGTTTTGTTCAAAGAAGCTTTCGGGATGATTAATTTCAAAATAATTCGAGCCTTGAATCATGTTTAATTATAGTTTTCGGGAAAACAGAAAAAAAAAACAAACAAAAAAACCCAAAAAACCTAAAAAGAGGGCTAAAAGCAGAGAAAAATAAGGGAAGGGTACTTGAAATTTAGAAAGTTAAGAAATCGATAATACTTGTTTTTTTAAAAAAAAAGAACAAAAAAACAATCCTGCTCAAACACCAGTAGATATTTTTAAAAACCTCAGATCATATTTTTCAGCGCAAAGAAAAACATACAGACTTATCCGACCTAACCTCCCCCCCCCCACTCTTTCCCAATTTCCCCTAAGCTCCACTCTTAAAGTAACCAACAAGGTTCCTAAAAGGTGCCTGGGGGAGGGCGCATATAACCTTTTCATGTTTCTACAGGGACCTTGAATTTTTTTTAGAATTGATTTCAAAGATAAACCTAAGCATATAAACAAAGTCAAAATTGGAAAGTGTTCTTATTATTTCTTAAATCAAATCTCCTAGGCAGTATTAAAGTTTTCCCACCCCGATTTCTATCTCCAGGGCAAAGGCATACAGTTCATTTATTTTATACATAACATGAAATACAGTTATTTCATTGTATGGATCTTTGAACTTCTCTATGTATTTTTGAATGCATCTATCCATCTATCAATATCTATTTTTATATCTATTTCTCTATCTATCTGTCAATCTCTTTTTCTAATTCTGTATCTATGTATTGACCTTTGAATTCTATCTACTACCTAGCTGTGAATTCTAACTATCCATCTTTAAATCTATCTTTTTACATATGATAATATCACACGGCTTCTCTTAGTACATATTGCTCTTTTGCCCTTCTTTCCTCTATAACTATTTGCAATATTTCCTACTTCTTTTTTTTCGAAATATCTAACCTTTAATATATCTATTTATTCTCAACCCTCACACTTGATATTCTATTCAACGAATAAGTTGATGATTGTTAAACGCTTGAGTGCCCTCTCTACCTCCGCCCCTCTTCTTCCTGAGACTTTTACGAGGTAACAGTTTCCTGTAAACGATTATTACAAAACTGGCCACTAGCAAAATTCCTCAAGTGCCAGCGGCTGTTTGTTCAGACTTCCATTGAAGTTTTAATGTGAGGTCTACGTGTCTGACACAATAAGCCCTATTTGTTCAGATTATCACAGAAGTTTTAATGTGAGGCCTACGTGTCTGACACAATAAGCCCTGTTTGTTCAGACTGTTATAGAAGTTTTAATGGGAGGTCTACGTGTCTGACACAGTAAGCCCTGTTTGTTCAGACTGTTATAGAAGTTTTAATGCGAGGTCTACGTGTCTGACAGAATAAACCCTGTTTGTTCAGACTGTTATAGAAGTTTTAATGTGAGGTCTACGTTTCTGACAGAATAAGCCCTGTTTGTTCAGACTGTTATAGAAGTTTTAATGGGAGGTCTACGTGTCTGACAGAATAAGCCCTGTTCGTTCAGACTGTTATAGAAGTTTTGATGTGAGGTCTACGTGTCTGACAGAATAAGCCCTGTTCGTTGAGACTGTAAGGTCTTCGTTTCTGGGAGAATAAAACCTGTTTGTAATCGTCTAAAGGATTCAATTCCACATAGTTCCAGAGAAAGAATATTAATATAGCCCAGTAAGATATTTAGCTGTTCGCATTATGGTACTCAAATAAAGAAACATAAAGAAAGAAAAATAAATTAGCTATAGACAGTGCTGTATTCGAACGAAAAAGAATTAAAAAGGAGGGAAAACTAAAAATAAGCAGTAAGTGGAATACAAGACAACATATTTTCTCACACGCACACTAATGCTTCCAATTCAAACTTGCGACATCTGGGCCACAAGGATAAGTTTTGAAACATATCGATTTAGTTATCACGTGACGGACTAGCGGTATATTATGAGGCCATGATCTCGAGCCTTGTGTTGACCTTTGAGCCTAAGCTAAACCTAATACTGCAATGAATCGCATCAATTTGTGTTCTGGTCTCCCTGCCTCATAGCATTATACAGACCTTCCATGTCTCCCTGCCTCATGGCATTACACAGACTTTCCATGAAAATAGTTTTTGCACGCACCCATCTGTAGCTATAAGCGTCCTTCAGTGGACCTGTAGTCACCTTTGGTATATGGTGTAGTTGTGCTTGCTCAGCGTTGCTGTTATACCCCAAGCCAGCACCTCTTGTAGCTATTACAACCGTCTCATTGTAATCATGATAGTTTCATTGGCTTGTCAGAATCTTATTTTGTTAATATTACATCTTGAAATGCCATCGGATTGAACCTAAAACACGCTGCCTATTGGGCAAAACAAGATGCGATTCTGACTCTTTTCAGTTGTCGTGGGAAATTCAATTATGATGCCTGTTTTGATTTACTGTAAACATACCAAGTCTTGATAACGTTAGCCTTGGCTATCGAAAAGAGATACACTCGACCTTTATAAAATCCTTCTAAACTTTGATTATTAAAAAATTACATCGCTACGTAATATTTAATTTCCACTGTTACATAACTCAAATTTTCCTAGACTAATGGAGCTTGTCTTGTGCTCCTAAGAAGTTTTCCGCATGTCGATCGTCACTTTGTCCACATATCGTGAGCGGGAAAGGTTAGCGTTTCGTGCAGAGCTGGGGTTCCGCCTCATGTCACCAGTGTAAAGCTGTTGATGGGAAGACCTTGGAGGACCTCTTGAGCTGGACCTGGTGTGAAAGGAACGACCTCAGGCCAGAAGATGTGGAGAAAGCCGCTTCTAACGACAGGAAATTATACTGAGAAGGTTAGACGTTGAAAGGCCAGAGTGGCGTGTGTGTTAGAGAGAAAAAGGAAAAAAAATGTCTAACACATCCACCCCCCCCCCTCTATAAAAACAGAAAAAAAGCTACGTCTATAGTTTGACTTTAGACGGCTTACCCATTGAAAAGTTTAAATCCTTGACATTTTTTTAAGCTCTTCGGTCTCAAAAGACAGGTCGTGGGATTAAAGAGAGTGCTGCTCCATGAAATTTAAAATCTTGGGCACAAAAAAGATGGAAAGCTCTGCGGGTGTACGTGTGTGTGTGTGTGTGTATTTCTCGAATAGGTTGGATGAGGAGGGAGGGGAGAGGGGAGGAGGAGAGGAGGAGAGAGGATCGATAGCGGTCTCGGAGGCAACAAATCGAACGCTTTGGGGTCTGAGGCTGTCACAAGGAGACTCTTATACTTGATGGCTTCATTTAGACAGAGAGACATGGAGGAGAAACAGAGAGAGGGAGAGAAAGAAAGAAAGAGAGAGAGAAGAGTGAAAAAGAAAAAAAGAGAGAGTAAGTATGAGAAAGAGACAGGAAAAAAACAAGAATAAAAAGATGGTGAAAGAGAGTGAGTGGGTAAGAGAAAGAACAAGAGAGGGGGAGTGAGAAAGAAAGAGAATAAAAAAAAGATGCAGAGAGAGAAAGAAAGAGAGAGAGAGTATGTGTGTGTGAGTGAGAGAAGAGTGTGAAAAGAGAGATAGAGAGTTAGTGTATGTGTGTGCGTGAGAGAGAGAGACAGACAGGCAGGCAGACAGAGACAATAAAAGTGAAAGTAAGAGAACAAAATAGAGAAAACAACGAAAAAAATAGAGAAAACAACGAAAAAAAAAAGATGGAGAAAGATGGAGAAAAGGTGGACGGTAGAGGGAAGAAAAGAAAGAGAGAGAGAGAGAGAGAGAGAGAGAGAGAGAGAGAGAGAGAGAGAGAGAGAGAGAGAGAGAGAGAGAGAGAGAGAGAGAGAGAGAGAGAGAGAGAGAGAAACGTACAGGGACAGAAGATTTGGGCAGCCAAAGGGTTGGAAAGAAAGAGCTAGATATAGATTGACAAGAACACAAGGTATTTTGGTTTGTTAGCATGATGTAGGATCCCTCAGATATTTATTTCTCTTAAAAAAAAAAAAGAATAATTTCAACTTCATTAATTTCCACGAGTAAGAGCTGTTATTCACCTCGACAGTTATTGTTATTTGTACATGAACAAGATAGTCTCCCCTTGTCCTTCAGGTTAAGTTAGCATTCATGTCCAGGATATCTTCATCAGAATATCCTATGTTTAACCGTCCAGAAATGTTTACATTACAGAACAAGCTAGACATATTCATCATAATGATGGAAATATATTAGAAGACTCTGCATTCCTGAGATCATGTTTGATTTCATTTGTCCGAGACATCATTGGCTGCATGATGTGCTTCCTAGTGAAGCTGTTAGTCCAAACACTCCACTTGATTTAAGAAAAAAAAAGGAACGACAGCAAAAAATTTTTTTTGTAGTGAACCAATGAGGAATCACATGCTAAAGACTATCCAATTTTCCAAAATTGTATAGAGTCATTCGCGGCACTTTATGCACAAATTGTTTCTAAAATAAATGTTAAGAGTTTCAGTTAATTATATTATGATAAAACTCAATACTATTATGTATTTTTGAAGAAATATCCCAAAGATGTATATTTTCGAGAAAGGGCACATTCTTTAGGGCAACTTCATCGTGGTCCGCCTTTCTGCAGTGCCCATATATCTCTACAGTTACATGCAATGTGGCTTTCTTTGTCCAATCCTTTTTCAGAATCGCATACTTTCATCTTCCCCATAATATTTTTTGCTTTATTTGCTTACTCTTTGTCGACAGAGAAATTGTTTTTCACATATTGGAGAGAATATCGCCCTGTCTTTACATCGGAATCCTGAAGTGAGCGTGGAGTCCTCTTACAAGCTTTGCCATCAAGGTATCATTTTAATTCTTTCTTTTCTTTTTTCCTTCATTCATTCATTCGCCTATTCATTCATTTCAAAATATATTTTACGCGTTACACTTATTTCTTTTAAAAATAATTTGCTGTGCATTTGAATTATATTTGATTAGCTGTTTCTTTTAATTTTGTATATTTTTCTGACATGCCCTTTAAGCTAGTATGTCATATCATAGCGCGTTGGACAGTCAAAACAAAGGAAACAAATTAAAATCCCTCTTTTTGTTATCTGATGGTGGAATCCTACCTTATCAGCCCCACCCTACAGCCTGACAGGATCTTCACAGTCTTAGATTGTAAGGTATCAACGGCATTGCCCCGAGTATTTTCCCCCTGAAAGTTCAAATAAACAGCAAAATTCACCTGTAATATGCAATGTATGCAGCCGTAAAACGCCCATCAAGTTTCACGGCTTGAAGTGGATATTGAATAATTCTGCTCTTCATAATGATTAATGTTTGATGTTGACAATGTGAGTCTCTAGCATCCAGGAAGCATTCCTGGCGGGGTCATCTTGTCCTGGCAGCAGAATATCTCGCTAACCACTCTCACTCGTGACTTGACGGAAAGTTGCCGTGTTTTAGGTTGTTTCGAACAATTAGAAACTTAAAACATGTAAAAACCTTAAACAACAACAACAAAACACTTTTCTCATTGGCCTTGTGGTAGCGCACTCACCATGAAGTTTTCATGTCCATACTATTATAATTTCGAACCGGTGGAAACCTCAAATCTTGAGAACCGGGCCTTGTCTCATCAACCAAGCCTGACTCGCTTAAAAAATTTTGGCCGCTTCTAGTCAATGAATTAATCCTTCAATCAATCAATCAATAAATAAATCTATCAATTATTGATTTATTTTGAAAATGAATCGGTAATTCAGTCAATCAGTAATGCAACCAACAAGATAACCACGAAATTGATCGAACAATCAATTAACCAATCAAGAAATAAAATCAATCAACCAATACGCCAATCATTCAACCTCGCAATCCGTTGATCAATCAGTCAATCCAGCAATAAACTAATTATTAGCCAGTCAATCAATCATTCAGAAAGTCATTTCATTCTCCAACCAATCAATCAATCCATCGCACAATCTCAAGAAAAATCATGTGTTCCTGTGAGTTTGACAGTTATCTCTGTTGTTATCCGATGTTTGACGTCATCAGTTGGGAACAGATTACACAACACACCTGTTGGTGCCGAGAGAAGCTGCAGGGTTGCTACATGGCTAAAGGCTCACCCCTCCCCCCCCCCTCCCCCCCCCCCCCCCTACACACATCAGTTTTTGATTCCTTATTTTCCGTTCACAAATGCTCTGCATACCGATTGCCGCCTGGTTTATGGCGGACCGTTCCATTGTCCTTGTTTGCATTTTTATTTCCTGGACATGATATTATTTTATTTTATTTATTTATTTATTTATTTTTATTTTTCGTTAGGGAACATTATGGCTGCATAATATAAAATGACAGAGAGAGAAAGATAGAGAGAAAGAAAGATGATTTATATATATATATATATATATATATATATATATATATATATTTATATATATACATAGAGAAAGAGAGAAAGAGAGAGAGAGAGAGAGAGAGAGAGAGAGAGAGAGGGGGGGGGGAGAGAGGCAAAGAAAGAGACAGAGAGAGAGAAAGAGAGCGATAGGGAGAATAGATAAATCCAGACACACACACAGAGAGAGAGAGAGAGAGAGAGAGAGAGAGAGAGAGAGAGAGAGAGAGAGAGAGGGAGGGAGAGAGAGACATAGAAAGAGCGAGAGAGAGAGAGAGAGAGAGAGAGAGAGAGAGTGAGAGAGAGACAGAGAGACAGAGACAGAGATCGAGAGAGGCAGAGACAGGGATCGAGAGAGACAAATATCCCAAGCTCAGGTCTGTTTTTGTACTGAAGACCTATGGCTAACGTCACTGCAGGACTTATTAGCCTCGCATGGCTGAACTCTACTCGCTTGACAGAACCACAACACGAGCCTGGGGCTATTTTGGGAGTTGATAACAATAACGATAACTTTGTGTGGTCAAGCAAGCGGAAAAGAAAAATATATATAATATATGAGAAAGTATTGGAGAGAAAAAAAAACAACAGATTATGAAATGTACACTCACAAAGAAAACGGGTTTACTTTATATTTTCTCGTGATACTATCATGGAAAATGTGCGTGCTTACAAAAATTGCAAAAATTTTCTCAGTAAAGATAATTATAACAGGAATGACATAAGAAAGAGAAAATAGAGGGGGATAGAGAGGATGGGAAATAAACCACAAGAAAAGGTTTCTGTCACGTAAAAATCATGGGTGGCGGTCCATTTGGTTTGTATCGATGTTGTCAGAAACTCTGTATCGATTGGCTTACAATACAAAAAATTAAGGTTCGATATAATAGAGAATGAGATCCTTCTTTGGAACAGAGGGAATTACGTTTAAAATTAGACGCAGAAGTTTTAGTTTAGCGATGCAAGCTGTGAATTTATTAAGAGAGAAAGCTAGTTGACTATACCAGCTCACGCAAACTCTTTGCAATGTGATTTTATTGTGGCAAAGTCGGATATTTTCTAAACTCATAATACATGTAAAAGCTCAAAACAAATAAGTTATGTTTGGGAAGACATAGATTCACGTTTTTTATAACAGACTCACTGAAATGCAGAAAAACACACGCTTTCTAGAGACATTCAATTCCACATATGCATTCTTAAACATTCTACATGAGTGACACACACTTGCAAAACAAAAATTGAAAAACCACGGCAACAATAATTTTTTTTTCCAAATGATTAGAAAAGAAACTGCTTCAGTAAAAATTGTGTTTCTCCCTTCATACCATGTAGATACATATCCAAGTCGTACATTTTGAAAGAAACTCTTATTACTTTTTTAGATTATTGACACTCAGTCTGGTCCAGTTTTAATTTCAGCTTTCCTTGTCATGTCAGAGTGAAAATATTGATATAATTCTATCATAGATATATGTTTAAAAAAATAAATATAGCGGAAAAGAAAAAGAAGAGAAGAAAAGATCTATTTTAAAATCAGGATACATCAAAAGTACAGAATATCGAGTCTAGAAGAGGAAAGGAAATGCAATATTTCTTTCACAATTCCGATTGTTGGGTTCAACAAGCAAAATCGTTTACAAAAATGGAACTTTATCAGATGAAGACAAACCAAGAATTTCAAATGAGAGTTTCTTTCGTTGTGATTTGAGCAGAAATATCAGATCAGACACAAAAAATCAAAAATAATATTGATCCTGACATTTTAGAGCTTCAAACCGAATATTCGAAATAACCCGGATGGCGTCAGAGATTTCTGTGACAGATATTTGTATCATACAAACAGATAGCGAAATATATTTCCTTGAGATATATAACATTTTATATTATATAGATTGCAAGAGGACGGACGAGTTTTTTTTTGTTTTTACAGAGAAACATTGTAACATAGCGTTGAAATAATGTGACTTGACAGAAGTAAAAAAAAAAAATGTTGAAGGAAGACTTTTTCCCTCATTGTAGCCAATAAGAATAGTCAACTTAACCAAAAAAAAACAAAAAACAAAACAAAACAAAACAAAAACAAACCCAAATCTATTCACGGATTGTTTTTCACATTCACTATCATGTAGATTTAAATAACTGCGCGGCTAAGAATTCCCGCAAGGCAGAGCACTTTTATGGACTTAATTCACAGCTTTCTAATAAGCGTTTACAAGTATCTAAAAACAGATTGGGAAAGTACAGAGTTATTCGATTTTCTTTATTTCACAAATATGTAACGTTTATCACTGTAGAACGGTTTTTCAATCAAGTAAATTATACCTGGTAGCTTTGCCAACCTCATTGGTAGCTCGCATAATCTTTGTGAAGTCGGAGCTGATTTAGCCAATGTAATAGAAACTGATAAAGACTTTCGAATGAACTCTACCTTATCAAGTTAGCCTGATTGTGTGAAGCAGCAATTTTAAACATACTTCATAATCCTGATCGTGTGAAGGAGCAATTTTTAAGCGGTCTTGAAAATGTTAAAAAACTATGGGAGGATTTTACAGACTAATTTGTGGGAGCGGCGGTGAGTATTAAATCTCTCAGCATCACGTGATCAATAGTTTCTTTGACTTAAAAATCTTTGTGGCTTCAAAATCGATCAAAACCTCATTCTAAAATTAGATTTTACAAATTTAAACCTGAAACTAATGATCTTAGAAGCTTAAGGTGCAATCAAAGTTTTTAAGTTAAATATTTTGTTTAGAATTCAAATTTATGGATGAAAATAAAAGGTTAAAACTTAAATTGATGGTAAAAGAAAATAGTTATTTGACATGACGCGTCTGCAACAAAACGATAGAGTTTGTGTTCTTTAGATTGGAAAAAAGTCAGTTCTAAAAGCTACCAGAGTTCTAATATATCAGAAACCATCATTAGGGATTATAATAGAATGACCACATATATATTTGAAATTTTTTTTGTCTTGTCATGTCAGTATTGGATATCACCTGGACTAGGATTTTGATCATTAAAAAGTAAAACTATGGTCAAATAATTTTTTATTGCAGTTGTCGACAGAAACACACTTTTGAATGTCATTGTGAAATTAAAATGTTCAAAATTCATCTGCAATATCATTTGAAGCTAGGAAAGAAAATGCAATATCGGGAAACCGTTTGTTCTGTAGAAATATTCCCGATTTGTTTTACAATCCATCTAAACGCTCATTACAACGCTTGTTCGCATTACAAGTGTCGAAAGGTGCGCTCCCTTGCAGGAAAAAAAGATATTTATTCTCGCATGATAAAGGGTGTTTAAAATATCCGAAAAGTATCCATAAATAGACTGCAGTTTCATAAATTTGGCTAATTATTCCTTTTACGTGCTCGCCAAATTAAGAACACTTCACGCGCAAATACGAGAAATCAAACAAGAACTTACGAGCTTTCAGATCATTCCCAGTTGAAGGAAATATGGATGCACCAGGTGCATCATGAATTTCAACGATTTTTCCAAGGAAAAAAAAACCCTGGGCTAAAAACCTGCTGTTCAACTGCTATAATTGAGCTGAATTTATTATAGAATTACATTGACTCGAGGCTACCGTAGATGGATGGAATTAGTATCAGATTCAGGCAGAGCTATAAAATCTATAATAGTGTCATTAGTGCGTGTCAAGAACTGCTCGAGGGCTGTGTGTATAGAATATTTCGCAAACTGAACCTGTCAAGATCTGTTATTCCCCAAAATATTTAAATATGTCACTTCAAACATTTGGAGGTTTTCAACTACTTGTAGCTTATGATAGTGATAAAGCTATTCTCAAAACATACTCTATGTATTTTAAAACTGTTTGTTTTGAATTTGCGGTTGTCTTTCCAACATGAAGTGAAGAGACGTGATTGATTTATATGAACGCTTTTTTTTTGTGATCACCAAAACTGTGGATCAAACATATTTGCAAACTGAAATTCAAATAAAGAAACCGTATCTTTAATGTGGTCGAAGGCACACTCATCAAATGCACTTCATGTAAAAAAAAAAAAAAAGTAACATAAAATTCTAAGAAGCGCGCGGCAGATTTTAACGGTTTCTGACAGTTTAATCAGAATCTTGACACACATCCAATCCAGCCAGACCTGATCTGATCCAACAAATCGTATCGACAGTAAGCGGGTAGAACATGCCATAGTCGGTGCTGTTTGATTTAAACTGGAGGTAGACACCCCCCCCTCCCCACACACACACACACACATACACACACCAGGGTATATCAGAAGAGACTGTGAAGATAGATAGAGAGAGAGACAGAGAGAGAAAGAGAGCGTGAGAGAGAGAGAGAGAGAGAGAGAGAGAGAGAGGGGAGAGAGAGGGAGGGAGATAGAGACAAAGGGATATATAAAAAATGAGAGAAACAGAGAGAAACAGAAAGAGATAGAAAGAGAGAGAGAAAACGAGAGAGAGTGAGTGAGAGAGAGACAGAGACAGCAGACAGAGACAGCAGACAGACAAACAGACAGACAGATAGAGAGAGACAGACAAACAGAGACAGACAGACAGACAAACAAAAAAACTTGAAAAATAAATTAAAAAAAATAATGAGCAAGAGATAAACACAAACAGGAACATAGGTAGGACGACTTAGACAGAAATATGGATTTCACGGAAAGGTGAAAGAAATACAATGGCAATCAGACATAACTGCAGAGGGACACAGAAACAAATGGATTGGCAGTCAACCATACAATGATATTTCCAGCTCTGATCTCTAATAGCCTTAGATTAAAAAGAATTTTCTTTTCGACTTCAGCTTGATCGATGCACGCATCAATAGTATCAAGGCATTTCAACGTTCTCCAGGATGACATGCACCGTTTAGAATGTTCCATATTTTAATCTTGTTGTACCCGGTACTTTACTACATCTCGAAACCGACACTTTCGACTCACGGTTCTCGAAAAGGTCAAACTGAATGTATGTTTAATTGGAATTTATTTTATTTTTCATTATGTATTTTGCATGTCAATTTTTAAACATATAAAATCAAGTTCTAAGAGCAAAGCGAAGACAGATAGAGAGATAGGTAGAGGGAAGAGAGAGAAAGAGAGATGGGGGAGGGGAACGAGAGAGTGAGAGAGAGACAGAGAGACAAGGAGATGAAGAGAGAGATAAAGAAAGAAAGAAAGAAAGAGAGAGAGAGAAAGAGGGAGAGAGAGAGACAGAGCGAGAGAGAGAGAGAAAGAGAGAGAGAGAGAGAGAGAGAGAGAAAGAGAAAGAGAGAGAGAGAGAGAGAGAGAGAGAGAGAGAGAGAGAGAGAGAGAGAGAGAGAGAGAGAGAGAGAGAGAGAGAGAGAGAGAGAGAGAGAGAGAGAGGCAGAGGAGAAATAGACAAAAAATATGACAAAAAATTTGTTAAAATGAAATTAAGTGAAACCATCAAAAGCAATTTCCTCTCATCAATTGTTCAGAAAGTCGCTATTCTCTGAAAACACTACCACTGTTGAGTCGTTTCTCTCTTTTGCTGTATAGCTAGTTTATCGCTGTTTGAGGATAATAAAAATGTCTTTAATGTCTTTAAAAGGGAAGTAATTGTAAAGGATCCACTTTGAACAATTGATGGCACTCATGACCTTTTGATGATTTGTAACGTTGAAAGTTTGATGATAATTATTGCCCCTGAAGAACAAGGTTTAATAGGATCCGTCAATTCTTGTGAACTTTAAAGAGAATGAAACAAAATGTTAGATCTATAGACATAGAAATTAATAGAAACGTTCAAATGCCTGTATGAATTTTTACGTGGTAAACTATAAGCATTATGATAATAATGGTATGAAAACACCTGACCTGGCGGTATATGAAAGGGCTTTTCTACAGCGGCTCTTGTGGTTGTGAGAGCAGACATGGGAGACCCGGAAGTGGGACTGGAGTGGGTTTATCTTTCCCTTGTTTGGATCTTTCTTCATAAGGGATTGAGAGCCAAGCTAGTGTGGAGGGGTGGATATTTAGATCTGGCTGTCTCCTTGAAGTGTCAGAAAAAGATAGGGGCGGGGGGAAGGGGGTGGGGGAAGTCTCTGTTGGAATCGGCGTGTTCACTAGAATCATTTGAGAGTGTTTCGTCCAGGTCATTAGTGGATAGTTGGCAGATGAGTACTCATAGGGTGGTCGATTGACCACTGCGGGTACAATGACCACAGGACCTGTCCGTCGGTGTGGCTATATCTCGGCTTTGTGTCAAGTTGCTGAGGTTTTGAGTTCTTTCAAAGTTTCATGACTTCATGTGACAAACCATGCTTAAGGAAGTTTTTTTCTTAACATTTCAAACTTTGTCTCTTTCTATTTCAACATTTTTTGTCAAATTGCATGTAAAGGCACACAGTCTTCTTTTTTTCACAATGTATTATACGCAACCATCATTATTGAACAAAACAAAAACAAAAATATATCTGCTCTTCAAATTTTTTGCTCAAAAAGCACACCATTCTTTAGCACATTCGTTTGAACGTATAAATCACATTTATGTTAAGGTTTTGTTCAAGACCATTTTAAGGTCTACCAATTAAAACAAAAACCACCAAGATTCAGATAATAGTATTTTACAAACATAAATACAAGCATGACAAAAGGAAACAAGCTCGGACATCTTAATGGCTCTCCACATTCGATACCCTGGCCTTAGCAGAGTCACAGAAAGAGATGAAACCAGCCGCTGAGATACTGCACAGACATCCCAGTCTCCAGGGATACGGCGCCTGTCGTGGTGGATCGAACCTATTCCTCCACCCATCACAGTGTAAGGCGAGTTACTCATCGCCCATACACACTCCAACCAGTCCAGAAAAGCCAAGTTGTATCTGAGGCAGCATCTGATACGATATAAGATTGTTTCTGCTCAGGTGATCGACCAGAGAGAAGAGACTGTTTTAATAACCAATAATGTCAAATATGGAATCAAAATGATACAAGCGGATGGTACGAGTTGTATCGACATACCAAATTCAGAAAACTCTAAATCAAAATTGCAAATCTTCTGAAACTGACATCTCAGATTGAAAGATGTGACGTCCGTTTTTTTCTGTATAAATTTGAATAAAAAATTTGAGTCCATGTAACTGTGGCTGTAGGGGAATATTGCTCCCTGCTTGTACTTAGTAGTGTCCAGATAGAGCAGACAATAGATTCTCTGACAGACCAGAAGATGTCGGGCTTCACGTCCAATCTGATCAGGCAAGGGATGTTACAGCATGTTGGTCACGCGCGGAGAAAAGAGAAAAGATGGTGATAGGTACAGGACGCCTGACAGCCATATTAATTATCTTATTAAAAATTTAATACCTGACAATGATCTACAATAATTGATCCCCAGGAAGAATGAGTCGTCAAATTAAAGGCGATGGGAATATGACCTTCCGGTGCAAAAAAAAAAAAAAAAGAATTAGGTCAAGGTCATAGCTTTTGATAGGGGTCAACGTTAACCTTAACAAGCAAGGTTTTCAGAAATAATCAATAAAATATATACAAAGTGGCACATTGATATAGTTAAATATCTATAAATTGGTTTCATATAAAGCAATAAACATCATCCTTCATTTCTTAATCACATTCTGGTGAGATCAACATATGAAGTACCAAAAGTGCACACAATATACGTGGTAGATGAAAAATTCAGCATTGAAATTCATCGTCATCATCCTAATTCCTGTAAAGCTTTTATGTGGCTGGCGGTTCAAATTCTTGACTCAAACAGGTAAAAACTAATTTGTTTCCATTTCTTTTTTATTTACTTTCTTTATATTTAATTTTCATTTCATTTCTTGTTAAAGAAATTAATGTATAAAATGTATTCTCTCTCATTTTTTGTCACACCGTTACGGATCATGATTGATAGGAAAGGAGAGACACCGTTTTGTTTATTTTTTTTTTTTTTGCTTTAAGCAGAAAATCGACAGTGTGATGAAATTTTGAAATCTAAAATTAGCTCGAAAACCTGTCTCGTTGTGTTATGAAAATATTAATTTCACTTTGGTTTTATTTTCAGGAATCGATAGTTTTTTCAAGCTGTTAGAGAAGTTTAATATATCATGCTTATAAAAAAAAAATATTTTTTTAAATTCGTTATTCGTTATTTCAAAATATCTCCATATTCAGGATTGTTTTCTTCTATCTATTAGTGATGTAAACTGTTACTGGGTGCAAAATGACTACGTCTCAACTATTTTGATTTAGATATTGGTAATCTATCGTAACTCCACCAACCTGATTTGAATATAAAAAAAAAATAACGCAGCATGACATTACTATCTATAGTGCTCTATATTACTTCCTCCATTATCCTGAACTAGATATGTTAGTTCATCATGTTATCACCTCTACAGTCCTAAACTAGATATCGATATTGCATCGCAGTCTCGCCACCGTTATCCTGAACTGAATATAAATAGTGGAGCATGCTCTGCATCCGTTAACATTAAGTGGCTATCGATAGTACTTTCTTTCACATCCTGAACCATCCTAAATTAGATATCGATAATGCATAATATCTCCTCATATACTCTATTGAGATATCGTTATTGCATCATGGGTTTCCTTTTCTATTCTCATCTAAATATCGACAGAACATCATGGCCACCTGTATCTCTTCAACTTTGTTACTCAACTCTCGACGCTCAACTGTGGTGACTCTTCTTCAGGTTTTTACCAGCTAATTTTCCATTTATGCTCAATATGTCACTTTTTGAGTTTCGTGACACAGGGAAAAAATAATAGTTAATACTTTCAAACTTTCTTTGGCCCCTCAGCAAATATATTGTCAACCTTTTTTTTTCAGAGTATTTTCTTGTTTCTAAAAAGAAATAACTTTTTTAAATTCTGGATATAGCTTTAAAATAACGCTTTATTTAATCATTTTTTTGCGACAAAATAAGTTGCTTTACTATGAAAAAAAAAAGAATGAAAGTTTTGTTTCAACATAAAAGTCATAAAAATATTACTGATAATCATTTGCATGTCCAGCTTAAAAATTTACATCAGTGCTTATAGCTGGTTATGGAAAGTCAATACAAAACTTCAGCCTTCACACAGTTGTTCAGAATGGTAAAAAATGAATATCGCATCGATGTAGATATGTGTGTCCAATCTTTGTTACAGATAAAAATGAACGAAGATGTTGAAATGTGTGTTGAATTTCTGTGTAAGATAAAACTGAAGAAAGATGTAGAAATGTGTTTTAAATCACTCTGTAAGATATGATTGAATAAAGATGTGGAAATGTGTGTTGAATCTCTGTGTAAGATAAAACTGAAGAAAGATGTAGAAATGTGTTTTAAATCAATGTGTAAGATATGAATGAATGAAGATGTTGAAATGTGTCTTGAATCTCTGTGTAAGATAAAATTGAAGAAAGATGTCGAAATGTGTTTTAAGTCACTGTGTAAGATATGAATGAATGAAGATGTTGAAATGTGTGTTGAATCTCTGTGTAATATAAAACCGAAGAAAGATGTAGAAATGTGTTTTAAATCACTGTGTAAGATATGAATGAATGAAGATGTTGAAATGTGTGTTGAATCTCTGTGTAAGATAAAACCGAAGAAAGATGTAGAAATGTGTTTTAAATCACTGTGTTAGATATGAATGAATGAAGATGTTGAAATGTGTGTTGAATCTCTGTGTAAGATGATCTCTGTCAACTCATCCATCATCAATGACTCGTGTCATAACCGCTCACCCCAACAAATTCATCAGGGAGGAAAACAGTTTTCTGATTGATGGAGTTGGGAGATCTAGTTTCCGGTCTCTCCCCCCCCCCTCTTTCCCCCAACCAGATAGTCGCACGGTATTGCAAATATTTCATTTTCTGTTTTTATAACTATTATGTCGGAATATTCTTCGTCTATTCAAAATCAGTTTGTAACTGTTTAACTCTCATTGTCCTATCGTGACGCTAATAAAGGCGTCGTCACAACACAAATGTTCTGGATGTGGTAATCGATACACACAAATTGATTGGTTATCTTCAATGGCTCGATACAGGTTAATCATGGATATTATGGGACAGAGTTACATCAACCGTGACACCCATCTGAGTTTAGCTCAACCCTTCCCATTCTTGTTATTATCATCTACTAAGTATAGATAGATCAGAAAAATTACCAGACCGCGACTTAAAACAAACTACACAACTACGAGAAAAGACTCTTGAAATAAATCGTTTGTTACACTAAAAAAATTGTCTTGTTTGTGAAGTACATGTTCCATAATTCATATACTTCATCTCTCATTTCAGCGAGCACTTAGACCGTAGTCTTCGCAGTAATCGATTACTGCCATGAATGGAATGATTGATCAATAAGTGGAGATGAGTTAGGATCTTCACGTAGTGATAAGTTTTCCACTGTGTGACAATACAGCAAGTCCAGACCTTTTTTGTTCATCCTGCACAAATGATATTCGACCGTCTGAGGATCGGGAAATTTTTTTTTCTTATCGCAAACTTTACCACTTTCATCATAGCGACTGAATTATAACAAAATTCTCATCACTTTTTTCTTTATTCTCTATTGTATTTATTCCATAGAATATGTTTGTCCTTCATTCAGTTCTGAGAGCCAGGTGCCCGGTATTATTCATAGGAAATCTGTTTGGAATGGTTCCGAGATTTCCTAAACGAGTCTTCTGAGAAGGATGAATTAAGTGGGTCTAACGGCAGGATATGAAATAGCACTTGCCCAAGATCTCTTGTGGCTGGTCAAGAGATTTTGGTCGTCAAAAGTTCACAGGCCATTTCTCTTGATCGAATTACATTAACAATTCCAACTTACGGATTCCCCTAGAGATTCTCGCCTCTTGCCACAATTAAGCCGTTTTTCTGAAGCTTCTCATGGGGGCAATGCTTTCTCGATTTGTCTCACGTAGTTCGGTCTTTCCTAATAAAGGACAAGTTAATACGAAAAAGGTACAGTGGAACAATGCAATGCCATGAAAGGATTGCGTCGTTTTCACTGAATAGATTGACTATGTTTACCTCTGTTCAACTATCTCGAAAATGATACGCTACATAGTTTACATCGACAGAAGAACAAAGTTTTTTTCACAATCAGGCAAGATAAAGCTGAAGAAAATCACGAGAAACCCCGAAATACTTGGCCCTGCATCATGCGTATACTTTACTTTTCCTCTCAAAACGAATGAGGTATGGCGTCTGCCTATTTTTAAGAAAAAAAATCGAAAAGATATAAGCATTCGGAAAATGAAATAAATAATAGTTTTTTTTCTTTATCGCAAGTGGAAAAAAAATCGCAGCCGGACGAGGGATGAAATTTGTTCCAACTGATGAAGAATTGTAAAACTTGTATGATTAATAAGAGGAAGGTTAGATGCAGAGCAGAGAGAGAGAGAGAGAGAGAGAGAGAGAGAGAGAGAGAGAGAGAGAGAGAGAGAGAGAGAGAGAGAGAGAGAGAGAGAGACAGTGACAGACAGAGACAGAGAGTCAGAGACAGAGGAGAGAGAGATAGACAGTCAGAGAGACAGAGGAGAGAGAGAGACAGAGAAAGAGAGGAGAGAGAGACAGTGGAAAAAACGAAACAGAGACAGAAACAGAAACACAGAGAGAGAGAGACAGACAGACAGATAGAGATAGAGAGACAGAGAGAGACAGAGGAGAGAGACAGAGAGATAAAGAGAGAGAGAGAGGCAGATGAGAGAGAGAGACAGAGAGAGTCAGAGACAGAGAGAGAGAGACAGAGATAGAGACAGACAGACAGAGACAGGAAGACAGAGACAGATAGACAGAGACAGAGGAGAGACAGAAAGAGACAGAAACACAGAGAGAGAGAGACAGAGAGAGATAGAGAGACAGAGAGAGACAGAAAGACAGAGACAGATAGACAGAGACAGAGGAGAGACAGAGAGAGACAGAAGCAGAGAGAGAGACAGAGAGAGACAGAAGCATAGAGAGAGACAGAGAGAGATAGAGAGACAGAGAGAGACAGAGAGAGAGACAGACAGACAGAGAGACAGACAGACAGAGAGAAAGAGAGAGAGAAAGAGAGAGAGACAGACAGACAGAGAGAGAGACAGACAGACAGAGAGAGAGAGACAGAGAGAGACAGAGAGGAGAGAACTCTCAACCATGAGGCTATTGATCAAATCGAGCTCGTCTCACAATGACAATAAATAAAACCAGCGCAACTGATTAGCAAATCCCGTTACATCCGGTGATACGCCATAACAAGGACGAATTGTCTGGCCTCACAGAATTTCCTTCTAATATTCTCATTTATAAAATGAGGGGGAAAAAAACCGCAGACAATATACCCAACCCACCACAATGGATTAGCTGAATATGGAACTGTTCATATCTGTAGACCAGAGCTGCTAGAGGAATGACGGTAGAAATTAATAAAAGAGGCAGGGGTTTTATTACGGCGGCAAGGAAATGTAGCGTAGTAGTTTGGTTAAATCACTGTCCACCAATGCTAACTTTTATTTGAAATGTTATGTGCTAACTACCAGAAAACTGCCTGAGAGGCTTAACAGCTCAATTAGATAAGATTAACCTGATGTACGTAATTTGTCCAAGTGGTATTTACGTTTTCTATCGGGAAAAAAACAAAACATTTCTATTGTAACAATTGGAATGAATTAACCCCTTGAGTGTGTGTGTGTGTGTGTGTGTGTGTGTGAGAGAGAGAGAGAGAGAGAGAGAGAGAGAGAGAGAGAGAGAGAGAGAGGGGAGAGACAATTATGAGGGTATGAAATTGGGAGAGACAGATAAATAAAATGGAGTGAGACGCAAAATCTAAAGGTAGAGTGTGTGTGTTTGTGAGAGAGAAAAAGGGAGAAAGAAAGAGTAAGAAATAACCTAGATTTCAAATGAAGAAATGAAGAAAAAAATGTTAAAGAGTCAACCCTGTAAAAGTAAGGTCTGTAATGAGAAGCAGCGCCGTTTTTTCATCCCTGATAGATCACAAGGGAAGCCAGAGCGATGAGCCCGAGGCACGATGCTCGGCGTTGAGGAGAGAAAACTGGCTCGTGTGGAGGGGCCCTTTGTCTGCAGGAGATAGGAGGGACCGCAGCGGCTCTCGTCAGCACGGATAGGGGCAGGGAGAGGGCAAGAGAGAGAGAAGGAGGGAGGAAGGAGAGAGAGAGGGAAGAGAGGGAGGGGGATGGAGGGAGAGAGAGAGGGGGAGGGAGAGGGAGTATATAGAAGAGAGAGAAAGAGATCGACATTGGAAAAAGAGTCAGTAAGAGAAAGAAAGAGATATATAGATAGATAGATAGATAGATAGATAGATAGATAGATAGATAGATAGATAGATGGATAGATAGAGAAACAGACAGGGAGAGAGAGACATACAGAGAGAGAGGGGGGAAGACAGGAGGTAGGGGGAGAGAGGAGGGAGAGAGAGAGGGAGAGGGCGAGAGAGAGAGAGAGGGAGGGAGAGGGAGTATGTAGAAGAGAGAGAAAGAGATCGACATAGGAAAATAGAGAGATAGATAGATAGATAGATAGATAGATAGATAGATAGATAGATAGATAGATAGATAGAGAGAGAGAGACAGAGAGGGAGAGAGAGACAGAGACAGAGGGAGAGAGAGAGGGAGAGAGACAGACAGGGAGAGATAGTTAGATAGATAGATAGACAGAGATAGATAGATAGATAGATAGATAGATAGATAGATAGTTAGATAGATAGATAGATAGATAGAGAAACAGAGAGGGAGAGAGAGAGGGGGAAGACAGGAGGGAGGGGGAGAGAGGAGGGAGAGAGAGAGGGAGAGGGCGAGAGAGAGAGAGAGGGAGGGAGAGGGAGTATGTAGAAGAGAGAGAAAGAGATCGACATAGGAAAAAGAGTCAGTAAGAGAAAGAAAGAGATAGATAGATAGATAGATAGATAGATAGATAGAGAGAGAGAGAGAGAGAGAGAGAGAGAGAGAGAGAGAGAGAGAGAGAGACAGACAGACAGACAGACAGACAGACAGACAGAGAGACGGAGAGAGAGACAGAGAGAAACAGAGAGAAACAGAGAGACAGACAGAGAGACAGAGAGAAACAGAGATAGATAGATAGATAGATAGATAGACAGAGAGACAGACAGAGAGACAGAGAGAGAGACAGAGACAGAGAGATGAGATGAACGGCTAACAGAGCGAGTGAGCAATCTCTTCAGTTTCCCCAGAGCTCACGCGCCGCTCAGCGGAACCAGTTGAGCGCCGGGCCAGGCCGGGACTTGTCGGGTTCCCGGACAGCGGCTGAGTTCAGACCGAGAGCTGTTCCGCCGCGGCTCCATCTGGAGCACATTCGATGGAGGAAGTTCGTACAGTGCGCTCCGCCAGGTGATGATATGTGCTGTGATGTGAAGTTAGGAGGTTTCTACAGCTAGATCTACCTACCGCTGCCTGTGTGTTAGCTCTCTGTGCGCTGTTTCTGAACAAAACATTTTAGTTGGAATGGATATTTTCCAGGGAGTTTCTTGAATATCGAGTGCGGATAAAACGAGATTTAAATATAGTGGATAAACATATGAAGGCTAGATCAAAACTAGATATGATGAATTATAGATTTAGATTGTTTTGCTTACATTTCTGATAAGATAGTTTTGTAATTTGACTTACATTGAATTCTCGTACTCAACTTTAAAACTTTTCTTTATATGTTATTGAATATTCAAGTCATAAACTGCAGTTTATGGCATAAGAAAACTTAGAAAAATATTTGGATTGTCTAGGTTAGCAAAACTTTCATTCTTTCTTTCAACTCTAAAAGAAAGTTGTTTTTTTTAGTCATTACAATTCTATTAAATTTTATTTTCTTTTTTTCTAAAAAAAAAAAAGCATAAAAAAGTTATTTTTACATTCGGATTATCAACACTGATGTCGAAATGTTTCTTTCTCGCCTGTTAACCATGGAGTTCTTCGAGTCATTCAAGTTTCTAAGTCCTCTAATTTTGATAATAATTGCTCGCCTGCCTGTTTCTATTCCTTTTTAGTGAGATCGATTAATATTTGTTATGCCTCGAGCAACCATTATTTCTTTTGCATACAAAACATTTTACTACAACTGCGTAAAAATTTAGAACCAAACGGAACTTAAGTTTTATTAATTGTCTTCCCCAAAATATTTCGGTAGCCTTGCAAAAAATTTTGCCAAAACACGAGAAATCACCAGAAACTAATATTGAAAGCATGGAAACTTCTTTTTTTTTTTTGCATTATTTTCTGTATTTGACTTTCAACTTGAGTTCTCCACCGAACAGCTATGGTCTAATTTGATTAGTGAGTTTGTCCAAATTCGTGATGAAATGAAAGCGTCCTCTCAGAAGTCCTTCCTTGTCTGTTCGATCTACAAGTCCGCGACAAATGGCTGGTTGCAAAACAGCCGAGCGACCGTTAACTGAATTAGATGGATGTATATTTCATGATGCGTCCTCGGGCTTTAGTTTTATGTGTTAAGATAATCAACGGCGAACCTTTTAATGCACGTCAACTGGGCCGAGCTATCTGGAGTCCCCTGGTGGGCCTAAGGGATAGCTTTGTACAACTAGAAAGTGGGAAACAGAAAGAAAGTAAGAATATTAAAAAAAGGAAGTGAAAGTGAATTAAAATAGGGGAAAATCAATAAAAAAACAAAACATGCCATTATGAAACTGAGAGGAATCGCATGTTGTTTGTAAAGTAGAACAGCAACTCTGTGATCGTTTCGCAATATTGTAAACATTATGGCGGGAAAGCGAAATAGCGAAACCTATAATGATCGTAGGAATAATTTCAGTTAGCTGATCGGCTTAATTAATACTTTGTTTCAGGACTATTTCAGTAAAGAAGAATAAAATCTTGACCTGGTATAAGACTTTTAGGAAGTTTGGGAAGACTAGAGACAATTATTTAGACCGGTGGACAATCTAAAGATGTGCACAGAAATATTCGTCTCCCAAGTCCAGTCAATCCATCCTCCTCAACATAAATATCATATCGACGCTCTAGGTTACCTGGGATTGCGGCGTAAGACGGGTCCTGGTTTCTGTTTTTGGTGTATTTTAGGATCATTTATTCCTTAAGGAAATATAAAAAAATATCTCCATCTGACAGCAGTAAGTTACAGCCAAGCACATTTAGACCTTTAGTTCAAGGTGTGTATTACACGCAGGGGTGTACTTTAGTTTTATAACTAGCCATACAGCTGATCGCGTGACTTATATAGGCTAGCGTTAGACAAAAGATTATGGGGACCGCATAAAAAAATCACTGGATTTTCACCTCAGCTTAAATGGGGAAAATAGGATTTTAACAGTTTTACAAGATTAAAAGACATTATTAAATATTTACGAAGTGAGTAATAATGATTCTCAATACAGGGTAATGTTCTTCAACTGTGGAGATGTGATGCTGTTCGGACTTGTTTTTGTTGAAGGATCTGCAACCGTATTAACACAATAATCTCACTTTCATTTTATTGCTCTGTACCGGCTGTTAGATACGATGTTATACTTTTATAACTCTTATAACGCCAATATGAGATAAACATTGGTATTCATACAGTGGAAGATAAAATCTAAGCTTAGAGCATGGATTTCCTTACAGAGTCAGGATTGAGTATCGGCTATTGTGATTACATGCAAACACAACCTGCTTTTCGCTTTACTATAGCTGTCGACACTATCAGCCTAGACTTTTACATTGTTCGCTTCTCCAATAAGTAGATAAATCCAGGCGCGGGTATAAAACTGTTTACAAAGAGATTAGAGGTAATAACTGAGTTTTCCTGTCCATTTCTTTACGACTGTTTACATTCTTCGCTTCTCCAGTAAGCAGATAGATCCAGGCGCGGGTATAAAACATGTTTACAAAGAGATTAGAGGTAATAACTGAGTTTTCCTGTCCATTTCTTTACGACTGTTTACATTCTTCGCTTCTCCAGTAAGTAGATAGATCCAGGCGCGAGTGTAAAACTGTTCAGAAGAGATTCAAGATAATAACACTGAGTTGTCCAGTCCATATCTTCAGGCCTGGTGGCGACTGCCCGGGTTGGGGGTAAACAGAATCGATCAAACCGTACCGGTTCTTAATGTGTGGCCCGCGGGGAGGAAAAAGGGGGGGGGGAGATTTTAGTTTGATCTCTTTATCTCTGTCACTCTACGGCTCCTTCTGTCTATCTTTGACAAACACACATCCATCTCCATCTCTCTCTATCCTAATTCAATTCATGTTTTTACTTTAAAAATTTCTCTTTATTTCAATCGCAGTTTTTCTCTCTACTTTGTTTATTTCACTCTTTCTCTTTGTTTGTTTAGACATCTTTCTCTAGCGCTCCCTATCTCAACCTCTGTTTATTTTTCTCTCTGTCGCTCTCTATCTCTTTCTCTCGCCCGATCTTTCACCGTCTCTTATATGTGTTTCTACGAAGTTTTCATTATTGCCGCATTTAGATGGTATTATGCTACCGCGTACTCTTTTATTATTTTCCCCGTATCAGTCTCCCTCAGTATCCACTCTCTTTCCTCCCGAGTTTCTCAAACTTCGGACATCATCTCCAACTCCTCCTCCTCCTCCTTCACCCGTACTGTCCATCCCGTGAGCAGATGGCCAGTGTTGATGCTGGCATGGACCATTAGAGTGGACTTGGCAACATACCAGGCTATAACTATTCTCTCAGATCAGTGGTATTGGTCAATTTATCTGAGAGGCAGAAGTCAATTGGCTTACTCAGAAGTTTTTAAACGGTTTAGATAAACTTTATCAGATGTGAGATCGTGTAGTTTATTGATAGTTCATCTCGAATGCAGTTTCTCAAGAGTGGCAAAAATACAGATAGAAATAGAATGTCTAACTAATTCCATTCGAGAACCTGCTATAGACATTGATAGAAAATAATGGTGTGAGAGAATGGAATTTCTTTTTAACCTTTTATTTGACATGTTTTTTCCTTATATATCATAAACTATACAGCTTATATACGGGATATTTAAATACTCCAGTCGGGACATCCTATCTACGATACCATATTATCATTCTTTCAAGTATTAAGAGCTACTGTAATCGATGTCACTTGTAGCTATAGGTGTTATGGTTTGGATGAGGAAAACCCCGTTTAAATAGCATTTTTTGGTCTCAATATAAATCTGACACTTCCCTTCAATATGTGAGGCAATAGTTAAAAACTCATTGGGGAGCTAGATAACAGGGGGTCTTCAGAGAAGAAACCCCACCTTGTAGCAAGTTTTCCGGCCCTTAACTTCTGACACTCTAAGGGGGTCGGGCCACACCCAGGTCATGACTCCCAGGTGTCTCCCTGTTATCTTTTTTTTATTTTTTGCACTGCGCCAGGATTCGAACCCACACCCTCATCTCTTGTTGTACAGCTGATCTTGGTGCTATGCCACTTCGCCAACTGGTCAAGTAAATATGGGACATGGACTAATTCTCTTCTTTCCCCAACCTATTTTTTGGTCCTTTTAAAAGCCTATTAGAAGACTGTGAATTTTCGCATCAAGTGCATATAAGTGCAATGCCTTGTGGAAATTCTTAGCTGCACAGTTATTTAAACTTGCATGATAATGAATGTTTGAAAATAAATCTGTAAATAAATTTCAATTTTACAAAATAAGTTAACTATTCTTATATAAGTCGTTTCCGCAATTTTAAAGCGACAATAAAGAGGTTCCACATGTGTGACTATTTCCTTTTACGTTTCTGTTAAAAAGAATCAAAATAGGATTGTTACACAAAAGATAATATAGATAAACTGTAAAAAAGCACCGTAAAAGATTTCTGGTAATGTAAATATAATTTTAACATCATTAAATAATATTGAATAAACTTGATGTATGAAAACTCACCAACTATTTTTTTTTAAGGGAGAATATCTTTCCATTTATTAAAGAACTTTCATCGAATCAGTAACACATTGTGAGGAAAACATTCTGACACTAAGCAAAGTTTCCGTTCTGTACACAGAGAATCATGTTTTGACACGAAAGTCACTTCTACAGGATAACATGCTTGGACTTCATGTCTCTTCATGAAAACAAAAACACCTAGTGTGGACACAAGTGGACACGAGCAGAACAAGAAAAGTGAAAGTAAACTTATCACCTGGGAAAGTATAATTCAAGCCACCCGTAGTGTGACCAGAGGGACCAGGTCATCTTTTCTAACCTCTCTTGAACTTTCCTGGAGGGCTCTCGGGCATATTGACCATTTGCACTTGTCCCTGTAGTGACCACCAATGGGTTGAGAGAGTGACCATCAAGCTGAGCCCCGTGTCCAGCTGCGGTCAGTTTGGGAAGATGCGGCAAGGCGGGGCGGCAATCTGGGATACCACAGCTCTGCTGTTAGCTGGTGAGTAGAGATCTAGATCTAGTCTGGTTACTGTTGTTAGTAAAAACTGTAGTTGTGGATCAAAGGTCAAGGATACCACAGCTCTGCCGGTAGCTGGTGAGTAGAGATCTAGATCTAATCTGGTTACTGTTGTTAGTAAAAACTGCAGTTGTGGATCAAAGGTCAAGGATACCACAGCTCTGCCGGTAGCTGGTGAGTAGAGATCTAGATCTAGTCTGGTTACTGTTGTTAATAAAAACTGTAGTTGTGGATCAAAGGTCAAGGATACCACAGCTCTGCCGGTAGCTGGTGAGTAGAGATCTAGATCTAGTCTGGTTACTGTTGTTAGAAAAAAACTGTTGTTGTGGATCAAAGGTCAAGGTTACCACAGGTCTGCTGTTAGCTGGTGAGTAGAGATGTAGATCTAGTCTGGTTACTATTGTTAGTAAAAACTGTAGCTGTGGGTCAAAGGTCAAGGGTACCACAGGTCTGCCGGTAGCTGGTGAGCAGAGATCTAGTCTTGTTACTGTTAGTGTATTAGTAAAAACTGTAGCTGTGGGTCAAAGGTCAAGAATATCACATATCTGCTGGTAACTGGTGAGTAGAGATCTAGATCTAGTCTGGATAATGTTGTTGGTACAACCTGTAGCTGTGGGTCAAAGTTCAGGGATTGACAATTCAGGGTCAATACGGTCTCGTGTTAGGGTAAGAGACGGAAGACAATGTTGTTAAGGTCATTTTGATATTATTATATATTTCTGGAACTCAGGAAAACCCCGACATCTCACTGATGGTGGTGCCTGGTTTCGCTCGCTGTTTAAGCTGTCGTTTTGATTTTAATATTCCTCTTTGGTTGAAATCTAGGTCCCAATAAGTGCGGATGCTTTAATTCTATTTTAAGAGCTAGAAGTGATCTTGCATTATCGACTCAACGGAAAATGCCAAGATTGAGAATTTTCGAGATTAAATTGAATTAAGATTTTGCAAAAGTTCAGAAAGCTTAAATACCATTCTCACTTTTGTGGACACACTTAAAAAATACTAATAATGTAACAGAAATATGTAAACGCTGTTTATTTTTTTATTTGTTTGCTTTTTTCTGTCTTTTTGTGCTGGAATTTGGTTTTTCAACTTGTAATTTCTCGTTTCAAAGTTGGTCGGTCGGGTGATGGATACAGAAACTGATATAATCCAAAGAAAATTCTTCTACTGAGATTACACACACAAACAATTGACACCAAGTGAAAATCTCTAACAATACAATATCAAATTTAGAACACAAAGAATATCTGTGAATCAGGCTTTCGATAAGTTATAGTTAATTGCTTTGAATAAATAGCAAAAATTATTTTTGAAAGAAACAAAGATAAAAGAGAGAGAGAGAGAGAGAGAGAGAGAGAGAGAGAGAGAGAGAGAGAGAGAGGGAGAAGGAAAGAAAAAAGAGAGAGTATTATTGATAGAAAGAAGGAGCTAGAGAGAGACAGTCAGAAACAAAATAACAGACTAAAGAGAAAGAAGCAAGCGAAGAAACAATATTAAAGAAGAAAATTTTGGCTTAAGAGTTTTTGATAGGGGATAAGCTATGTTAAGTTTTTCTTCCCGGTCCTGTCCTACTCATTCTCTTACTCTCTCTGGTCGATCATTACCTCCCAACGTGACAAAGTCATTCCTATTAAATCGAGTGTTCCGCTATAAATAGTGACGGGAATCATTTCGTGATTATTTTTTTTTTTTTTGCTATTGATCTGTGTGCATGGTTCCGTGTTGGCGAAAAAACTGGTTTGAATGGAGCAGACGATAAAAAATCTCGCATGCATATACATAATGTTATTACATGACGTATAGTGTGAGAACAGAAACTGAGACTAATGTGAAATCTCTCTCTCTCTCTCTCTCTCTCTCTCTCTCTCTCTCTCTCTCTCTCTCTCTCTCTCTCTCTCACTCTTTCTCTCTCTTTTTCTCTCCCTTTCTCTCTCACTTTCTATGTCTCGCATGTTTCCTTTCTCTTTCATCCTTTCTCTCTCCCTCTTTCTGTTTCCGACTGACCTTCTGGTCTGTCTCTAAAGCTGCCCGTCTGTCTGTGTTTGCATCGCTGTCTTTCGCTCCCTGTCTGTTTCAATCCTTAGCAATCACAATCATAATAACCGCCGTGTAGAATAGACGTTAAAAGACGTTCATTTGATTTACTCTTTCATTCATTATAACAAAATTATTATGTATAAACGACCAATAACTGTTTCTTATGTTTTGTTTCTGTTGACTCCTTCTTGCGGAAAGTTTGCGCGCCACAATTTTGTACACGAAACGCTCTGATAAAGACAAGGAGAGAGATAATTATAGAGGGATCTAGGTCGAACTAAAAATCTTTACCCCCTTACCTCAGGTTGTCAGCTATCTTCCACTTTAATCTGTGACAAACACGGGGTCTTCCTCATCATCTGACGATACAGATATTGCAGGTTTCGCTGTCGCTAATTACCGAATTAGAATTGAAATATTTTTGTTGCAGCTATCTTCCACTTTAATCTGTGACAAACACGGGGTCTTCCTCATCATCTGACGATACAGATATTGCAGGTTTTGCTGTCGCTAATTACCGAATTAGAATTGAAATATTTTTGTTGCAGCTATCTTCCACTTTAATCTGTGACAAACACGGGGTCTTCCTCATCATCTGACGATACAGATATTGCAGGTTTCGCTGTCGCTAATTACCGAATTAGAATTGAAATATTTTTGTTGCAGCGTACTTCATCCGTCGTTCATTAGGTCTAGCTTTGTTTGAACTTGAGTTTGGTTACTGTCATGACGGGATGGATAGACTGCTGGCAACGTGTAGATCAAGCAGGGCGGTGCTGAGAAGACAAGACCCAGCAGTTGACCAGGTTGAAAACAACTCTTTTCTCAGAACTCTTCCCTTTAAAAAAGATCACCGGTTTACCTCTCTACCTCCTCTACTCTTTTTCAACACACACACAACCTCTTCCCTCTCATTTCCCTCTCCCTCCCCTCATCTTTCCAGCACCCACACTAGAGCCCCCCTCCCCTCCACCCAGAAACTGACCACCCCACTAGTTAGGTCAATGATTTAGCTCTCAGGCCCGGATATTGGCAGGCTTGGCGACCATGTTACTCAAGGAAGAACGTCTTTCCCCTATCGACCCTCACTACTCCCTCCCTCCCTCCCTCCCTCATCTAGTGCAAGTAATTCCAGCGTTTTGCTCCAGATCATTTTCGTTTTGTTGAACTCCCCCGGTTTTTCCTCCTACCTGTTGAGCCCCTGGTTCACGGGCCATCAAAGTTATTACGTGCTTAAGTGAAAAGTATCTGTACTGTACTCTTAGTAGTAGGAAATTATGGACTGCACTCTGTGACTTGCTGCAATTTTGCAAGCATGTTTTTGCAAAGTAAGGGGTTTATTTCAGCATCCTTACTTATTTTATTTAAAAAAAATTTTTTTTTTTTTTTGGTTTCTTCCTGTCTGTGCCTATGTCTAAATTTGTACCTGTCTGAATATAACATTTATGTAATGATATAACTATAATCGATAAATAGGTATATAGAATTTGATAGATTTTAAAGGTGGAGCGAGAAAGAGTATAATTGACTAAGGGAAAGAAATAGATAGAAAGCTGTTAGAAGAGAGGAAGAGATACAGGAAAAGATTATGTATATATATATATATATATATATATATATATATATATATATATATCATACTGACCTCTGATTGATCAGGACCACCAGTGAATCACACGATTTCTTCTTTTCACTGCATTTCAACATAAATAAACTGGATCTGGATAAACCGAGTCTAAGAACCGGTCAGATAGTTTTAATAAAACCCTCCCACAGAGACAATACATCTGATAGAATCTGCTAATGAATTTCACGGTATTAGTTTATCATAACGTTTTTTTGTTTTTTTTTTGGTCGATTTTGTTTAATATCACGTTTTATTCGTTGTATTTGCCTTGTTTTATATAATCAAATTCATAAATTAGAGCTAGAGTTTGTTGAAGACACAGGCAGGAAATTTCTGCGTATTTTCACTGCCTTGATCGCTGCTCTATATTTCGTCACCTTCATCATTTGATTTTCTAACCCTAATATTCTCATATTGATTCCTGAAACATTTTTCATGATTTTCAACAACGAAATTCCAGTACATGTTTTTTAATAACGTCCAACGCAGTCTTCATTTCAACTGAGCTTTATTAAATGATTGTAATATTGTCCGACAATATTCTCTAACAATGAATCCAAGCCACACACAAGAGTTAGCTCTGGACACTCCAGCTGACTGAATCCTCACTACATCATAAGAGTTAGCTCTGAACACTCCAGCTGACTGTATCCTCACTACATCATAAGAGTTAGCTCTGGACACTCCAGCTGACTGTATCCTCACTACATCATAAGAGTTATCTCTGGACACTCCAGCAGACTCTATCCTCACTACATCATAAGAGTTAGCTCTGGACACACCAGCTGACTGTATCCTCACTACATCATAAGAGTTAGCTCTGGACACTCCAGCTGACTGTATCCTCACTACATCATAAGAGTTAGCTCTGAACACTCCAGCTGACTGTATCCTCACTACATCATAAGAGTTAGCTCTGGACACTCCAGCTGACTGTATCCTCACTACATCATAAGAGTTAGCTCTGGACACTCCAGCAGACTCTATCCTCACTACATCATAAGAGTTAGTTCTGGACACACCAGCTGACTGTATCCTCACTACATCATAAGAGTTAGCTCTGGACACTCCAGCTGACTGTATCCTCACTACATCATAAGAGTTAGCTCTGGACACTCCAGCTGACTGTATCCTCACTACATCATAAGAGTTAGCTCTGGACACTCCAGCTAACTGTATCCTCACCACACCACAAGGGTCTACTCTGGACGCTCGAACTGGCGTCTAGATAAGTTCTCTCACACATTATCACCCGCTTCCCTCATCTGGTATGAACTCCTGACTCAGCGAAAACTTTACAAACCTAACCTTGAAGCCTTCCTCTGTCTCCACAAGTCCGCGTGGGCTGGGATCTCCCCAGAGACCAGCCTAGTGCAGCGATTAGACCCATCTCTTGAATGACCATCGGTCAGCACTAGCTTGACCTTGTCACCTGTCTCTCAGTGTGAGTCGAGACTTATCGATCAAGCCTCGCTGTTTCTGTCTCGCCTCTCAGAACTCGAATTGCTCGCCTTATTCTTTCTCTCTAGTTTCCAAGGAGTATATTTTTATCTGGTATCTCTCCTGACTTTCTACTTACTGTGAACGAATGTGGCGAACACATTTTTTTTCCAATTTTTTTTAGAGTTCTGCTTGAAGTCTTTAAGTGGTTTTTCTTTTTTTCTTCATTCTTTATTCAAACTTGTTCTAGAAATTTCCCCTGACTTTTTTAATTTAATTTTTTTTTGTACGAGAAAGGAAACTGCTACGTATTTAGTTTTTTCCAGCTGTTTTTGAAGATCAGCTTACTGTGGATAACATAAAAAGGCAATTTCTTTCGTTCATATCAAGTTTACGATATCCCAAATCTATGCTTGAAATGTTCAAAGTGTGCTTACAATTTTTGCTATTCTGAAACCACCCAAAGGCCTTTTTTACCCTACTATACCAGTAAAGTTAACGATTCGATAATCTGGAATCTCGCTCTATCGATATGGTTTTAAATTAATTTAACCCGATTAAATATAAAGCGGGATCTATGCAAAAAGCAAAAAGAAATTCTCTTTGTCATCTATTTAAATATCTGTAAATGTTTTACAGTTCTGAGTTCATTCCAGATCTAATCGCAATATTGTCTCATCTTTACGTTTAGCTTAGAAACGTATTAACAGCTAGGTCAGCAAAAATGTTGAAGTTTGGTGTCACCACTGGTACGTCAATATATCACATTTATCTATCGGTAACGATATTTATAGAAGTCACATGATATCTTCGTCGGACTCATGCGCTGATAAGTACAGCGTTGGGTTCTGATAATGGTGATTAATTTGAGAAATTCAAGTATGCGATTTTTCGGTGATATCCTTCGCTTTTGTTCTGCGTATGAGGTATGAAGATTTAACCAATCTGTAAAAATATGTGACGAATAACCTGGCGTTAATCTCAAATTTCCCCCCCACTAGATGAGGCTTTTCCAAATTCAGCAATCGACATCTGTTATTTCAATAGTTTTAAGAATTACAATCTTTAGTGCACATCTAAAACTCACGAACTGCTCAAGAAGCAAAGAATTTTAATATCTGAAAAAACTCATTGAGAGAAAGTGCTTTGGCCGTCCGCCAAGGAAAGTCAAATTTTAACCGGAGCAGAAGTGAATATATTATCAACTGAAGCGCCGAAGGGTTCAAAGATAAAAGAGGCCGCGGGAAAAAAAAAGATAAGAGAAGAAGGAAATCCTCTCGGAGAACTTGATAGTAGAATTGGCTGGGAGCATATTGCACTTTAATTTCTTTTACCTGGACGACTTAGCTTTCGTCTTTGTTGTACTTTCATGGTGGATTTAAGCTTTACCCCACCTCTCTCTCTCTCTCTCTCTCTCTCTCTCTCTCTCTCTCTCTCTCTCTCTCTCTCTCTCTCTCTCTCTCTCTCTCTCTCTCTCTCTCTCTCTCTCTCTCTCTCTCTCTCTCTCTCTCTCTCTCTCTCTCTCTCTCTCTCTCTCTCTCTCTCTCTCTCTCTCTCTCTCTCTCCCCCTCCCTGTCTGTTTATCTTCCTCCCCTATCTTTATTCGCCTGCCTATCTAATTTTCTCAAAACCTTGACCTTAGAAATTGTATATTTCCTATTTCTCCCTCAAGACCCCACGAACGGGCCGCACCTGGAGAAAATTCGAATTCAATCCTGTAATCATTTAAAGAAAAAAAAAAGCTGACTTTATCTTCTGACAATCTCGGGTTACGTAAATATCTACTCAACCGTGAAATCCAGTCAATAGATACACGCGCGTTTGCTTCTGTCAACGATAAATAAATCTGGTCCATAAACTTATTTTATGTGCGGGACTGGTTTATGGAAAAAAGGACATAAAGCGCGCGTTTATACTAGTGAATTTTCTTTTTGATATTTTTTAAACTGTATCCTCACTTGTTTTAAACCTCATCCCATTTTGCTGCGTTTACAAATTTTTTTTTCCGGTTTCCAGATTTTACCGTTTCCTTGCATAATCAGGCGAAACTTTGCTAGACACGAACGAGAACTTTAGTGATATTAGGTTTCAATGCAATAAATGCATGTTAGA
>JAWDGP010005492.1:315000-317500 GCA_033675545.1 Elysia crispata | reverse complement strand
TAAATCGGTTGCTGTTTATTTCTTGTTTTTATCTCCTCATCCTCTATTGTGTGATACTATTTCTTCTAATATCAGAAATTATGAGATTTTACGAAATGTGATATAAGCTGAGCTACATTCCTACTATTGTTAAGAAAAGAGTTATGGAAGAATGTGTGTGGTTTTATAACTTCTCTTACTTTCCTGAATAAATAAACAAAATATGCCGCAGGGTTTGAACTCATATTTATCATCCAACTCTTGATATCTCAAGTTACAGATAATTTATGATCTAGGATTGATTTACAAACACAGCGTCCTGTAATATTTTTTTGTTTCATAAACCACAATACTATAAACTTGTTCATTAAAGAAAATGTTTCAATTTTGTTTAATAGAGTGTTCACAAATATCGATACTGTAGATTTATTCAGTTAATATACGGCTCTACACTTGTATAGTTACCATTATAGAATACAAATAGCGAAATTTGTTCAGTAAACATAATTCTCCAAACTTATTCGGTAAAAGCTGAGCTTTTAACTTGTCAAGTTAAATAAACATAAACTGGAGATAATTGTTCTCTAAATACAAACCTTTAAATCTGACAATATCAAGAAACTCGGAACTCCGCCACAAACCATTATCATCAAGTCATCAGACTTTACCATGTTATTATTTCTATCATTTTTCTTAACAAGCCACGAAATTCATTCAAAAATACCTTTTTAAAGATGAATCTCAACTTCGGAGACCTGGTCTTGTTTCTTGTTTCTTGTTTCTAAGTTCACCCCTTTAGTTGCTTTGTCTGATCAATTCATAAACACAACCTCTGAGAAATAAATGTTCTTTAATCTGAACACATTATCAGCATTAACTGTTTGATAAAGGTTGAAGCCATGAAATGTCAGAGCAAATATAAGGACAAATGAGGGCGGTTTAAAAAATTCTTAAAGGATGAAACTGTCCAACCTTTGTCTGATAATGAAGAACGAACCACAACAACTTGTGTTTAATACGTCAAAGATTACGCTAAGTCCCCGCTACTTAACAGTTAACCTAAGACGCGTTTTGTCGAGAAATTGTTGACGATAAAAAGCAAAAAGTACAAAAAGGCCAGTCGATGGCAGATGATGGCGAATATAGGAAAGTTAACAAGCCCATAACAGCCAATTAATCAAAATTTCCGTAGAAATTTTCTGAAGTTCATACCGTAGGTCGTCAAAATTATAACTAGATAGTCAGCAACAATACCCTTCATATCATTATCATCATCATCATCCTAATCCTCATCATCATTATAATTGTCATCATCATCATCATCGTACGTCCTCATTATCATCATCACCCTCTTACTCATCATTATCACCATCAATTGTCAAAGAACCAGTCTCACTACTGTTATTGATGTTATGATAGGAACATTTACCAAAAGTTAGATTGAAAAATTACAACATTGTCTTTCAGTCTCAAAATTCACTTTCCCTAATGGAGACTAAAACAGCCGTTTGGTGCTGACGTAGCTTTACCGATCTTGGAGAAAGAAGTACCGTCATAATCAGCAGTCAGCAAGCATCAGTTCAGTAACTGGCACTTCTATTGGATTCTTTCATCTTGTCTGAGGGCCAAAAAAAAAATACATGGTGGAGATGATCCAACTAGGATAGGTAACTCTGGCCAATAGAACTGCCTCGTTTTCATAATCATAATTATAGTAACCAAACTTTGTTCCGCAATAGCGTTTTGATCAAGCGGCGACTTTGTCAATATTTTAATTACGACAAAAGGGAAAAACTAGACATAATGTGTTCATGTCACATCAACACAAATATCACCTCAAATAATTTAAAGCGCAGTTTCTACTTTATAAGCTGCTCAACCATATTTCATGCTAAATACTTTCCACATAAGATCAGCACATGATTAAGCAATCGGCTCTTCAAGATTTGACTCCTAGATCTCCCCTAAAACTACACTGACTGGATTTTTAGGTCACGAAATACAACGTAACATAGATTAAAGAGCCGCCGTTTAACATTCCAGTGTACCACATTGTAAGGAGAACACCTGTTACAATTATTTCTTGGTATGAACAGTTACTAACTGTCTCCATGTCGATATCCCCAGGCCCCGGTGACTCTGGCGAGCCAATATCGATGGAACTTTGAGCTCTCCTCCAGCGTTCCACAACTCTAGATCTTAATATTTATCATTTGCTCCCACAAAGTCACGCAGACATGCTTTCAAATCATTGACTTATGTTGGCGGGACTTGTGCATTTTGTTTTACACACGTCGGCTATTATCATGCGGTTATCATAATAATAATAATAATAATGATAATAATAATAATAATAATAATAATAATAATAATAATAATAATAATAATAATAATAATAATAATAATAATAATAATAATAATAATAATAATAATAATAATAATAATAATAATAATAATAATAATAATAATAATAATAATAATAATAATAATAATAATAATAATAATAATAATAATAATAATA
>JAWDGP010005492.1:275000-312500 GCA_033675545.1 Elysia crispata | reverse complement strand
ACTTTTAGATGGGGACAACGATTATCTGTGTTTGAAAAAAAAATAGAAAAGAGAAACATCATGCGAGAAAAATTCAAATTATCATATGAAAATGTTATAATTCCTTATTCCGTTTACATAACGTTATCATTAGAACCATCATCTGGTTAAAGTTTTGCTGTTTTTTTGTTGTTTTTTTTAAGTTTTGTTTTATGAAGGCGATCTTTATTACGTTGAAATCTCGATGTTTGATGAAAGCAATACCTTTTTAGTTAACGTCTTGTTTGATGAAGACAAATTTCGGCTGGTGAAAGTCTTGCTCAATGCAGACAACTTTAATCTGATTGAAAATCTTCTGTAAATGAGACCATAAAAGGTAAGAGTTATGAACATCCAGAAGCAGACTTGTCCGTAGTGACTTTATGTACCCTGACCACTGGTAATGGTGTAAAGGGAATTAATCTCGTTCCCTGATATTGGATGGGGATACAACCACCTCTTGTGGCGCCACTATGCGGGGGGTAAAGAGAAGAGATGGAAAAAAAGTTTGTAGCTTGCCATTAGCGACATAATGTAATGAAGTGGCTGCCGCCATTACAGCTCCCATGTCCTGGAGCAGAAGTGAACAGGTTTATGGGAAAGAGTGACGTGTGCTTATAAAGGGAAGTAATATTTATAGCCCACGCCTTATTTCCATGAACGACCTGCTCGTGTCCAAATAAAAGGGGGCAAAAAATTTCCCCAAGATGTATAAGAAATAAGTATTGATTTAACATGAAAAGATGAGAACAATTGTTTCTAATTATCTATCTTTCCCACCTTCTAACTTTGGGCACGTATTCGTTGGACTTGAAAGAGAAATGTAGATGAAGAACCTCTCCAAGTAGAGAGCTCGTCAGCTTCTCTCTGACCAGCTGATTGCCAGCCTCTATTCCTGGCTGGAAACCAACCATTAGATTATTATATCCTTAAAGGGCACGGACCATATCTCCAACTGCCTATGCTTGAGCAAGACCGTATATTGTAAGAATGCAAAAAAGGTGGGTTTTTTTTTTTCAAGAATTCAGATTTGAACAAGGTACGGCAAAGCATTGAACTCCGGCCTGTCAGATGGTTGGTTGAGTGGTTGACTCATCACAGTCACTTCACTGACACACAATCTTGTTACTTCTTTAGTAGAATCTACCAAGTGTTTATGACTCACGGCATTCCAGTTCAAGATGAGAAAACATCAAAACCTGCTATTGTCAATGTTAAAGTCCTTCTCGCAGTGAACAAACCTTGAAGATCTCATGACATTCTGTTTACCAGCCGACCACCTGTCCCTACACAGGGCAAAAAAAAAAAGATTGCAACCGTTGTGACCTTAAACTGAATGCTTGACTGAATCAATCAACCGGTTCCGGCAGTCAGAATTGGACTGGGAATCGATTCTCTGTAATGGATCTTTTCAACCCAGACATTACCCGTCATTTTGAAATGGTTTCTGGTCATTGCTTGGTTTGATCAGTCTTTCCGCTTGTTTGTCCCGTCTATTCTGTTTCTTTCAGTTTGCTGATTAAAGTATAGCGTCACTTATGGTAGCAAACAAGTAAACACCCTCTTTGGTATAGATTTTCAATACAATTTGACAGCGCGCATGAAGATTCAATATCAATTATTTTACTTCAATGATTTGTTTAAAAAAAAGGCTTTTGCAATTCGATTTTTATCATTTTGAGACAGATCAGCCTAAAACGTAATGAGAGAGCGGAAAAAAAAGAATTAACTTTAGGGCATTAATGAAATGAAATCTTGTACAAACTGACACTTGAGTTTACTTTTTTCGTAAATAATTCACTCGTGTTTAAAGTTTAGTTGAATGACTCAAGAGAATTGTTACAGTTTTACAAAAATGTTACTGTAGTGGTGCGGTTCACGATCAGATAACTCTGACATAACTCTGGAAAAAAATGCTTTGGACCTTATTACTAACTTTCTATCTCATAATCTAGATGAGGAGTCAGAGAAAAGAGAGGGATGGAGATAGAGAGAGAGAGAGAGAGAGAGAGAGAGAGAGAGAGAGAGAGAGAGAGAGAGAGAGAGAGTTGTAAGAGAGACATAGAGAGAGAGAGCAAAAAAGAGAGATAATACAGATTTGGAAGCAGGAAGATATACAGATATATAAAGAAAGAATAGAAAGACTGCCACACTAACGGAACCAGAAAAGATAGACACTAATATTTTAGAGAGCAAAATAGAGAAAAGAATGGAGAGAAAGAGAGAAGGAAGGTCAGAGAGTCAAGCTATGCGAGCATGAAGAAATGAGCAGCAGCTTTATTCTTCCCCTCCAGGTTTGTCCTCCTCTCCCTTCCTCTCTGCTTGAGACCCTGTCCAGTAGAAACCCGAGCTTTCCTGAGTGCCCATGGACGTGTTTTCCTCCCCAACTAGTAGTCTGTTTTTCTCTCTCTCTCTCTCGAGTCGGTCATGTCTGGTAAATGGCGAGATGGGTCGCTGGATAAAAAAAAATGGTCAGAGCCAGGCTTTCTGGTTTAGCACGTGACCAGAATGAATTCCTGGTAATGGGCTGCTCACTCCCAGCTTGACCAGTGGCGGCGCTGTAGCTGGGGTCGGCTTTACCAACAGGTTTCTAGACTGGACGCCAATATTGCCAGTCGCTTTTCCTCCTCCTCCTCTTTCATTATTTACATTTCGAGCTTGTAGAAAGTTCGATACCCACTACTTAGCAGTTTGCGTGGAAAAGAAGTCATTGTGAAAATACTATTTTGGTGTTTTTTTCCTGTCTTTACGATCTCATTTTACCATGAAAAGCCATGTCAAATAATTATCAGATGGAGATAATTCATTTATGATTTTGAAAATTTTTACAGAAGAAGCTCTGATTTCATCGGCAATTAGTTCTGGTATAAAAGTGTAAACCAGCCACGGTAGTTGTTGTGAGAAACTAGATTCAGGTTTCTACACCCATAAGTATGGTGAGGAAACAGCTTAAAGTTGAAATAGATCAGAGAAACAATGAGTACGAGTAATATAGCAAATCAATTTTTGATTGTACAGAACACCAGTATCGTCTTGGCAGTATCGGGTACAATCTTCACAGACTTGCTGGTGTTGAATATTGATGTCATTTACAGACAATATCATAACTAACGTTAACCTATCCATCTGAAAAGATTAGATATCTTGTTAGGGTAACTTTCAACCTACTACGTGTAGAAAATTATACGAAACAATACCCCTGTATAGTTGTCAATAACGGACTTTCTTCTGTATTCATTTGTCAATTCAGATCTTCAAGAGATGATATTTCATCTTCACACCTCTCGCATATTCTCTGCTCTTGTCCCGCTATGTCCTCTGCCCAGATTTCTCTTTATTCTAACGTCAAACATTAATTGCTTCTTCCATCATTATTTTATTCCTCCGACTTACATCTCCCATTACCATTCTTCTACAAGCAAGCCCTGAAATTTTATTCATCTGAGCAGCTAGACAAAGCCAATCTGTCCTCAGACGAACCAAACTTGATCGCCTTCTCTCTGCTTTCTCCGGCAGGTCTTGTGATGCGCAGCGCGGCGCCGATGTCGCTGTACGTGCACCAGTCTGTGGGCGACTCCATGGTGGTGTTTCCCGTGGACACCTACTCTAGAGGCTACCACATCCCGCGGCTGGCTCGCCGGAACTCGGACACGACCCTGGATTCCACAACTCCAGACCAAACCTCCACCACCTCCACCACCAGGGCGACGAGTGGCAGCGCCAGTAGCACGTCCTCAGGCAGACATACAAACACGTCTGAAGACCAAACACAGACTCTCTTACAGACCAGCCTGAAGGCAACTTTGTATATATTCAGCCCTCGCGCTACCAACGTCACCATTTTGTCTTCATCCAATGAGTCTTTGTGGGATTTACCAGATATGCATTCATCTTCAGCATTTCTATCAACATCATCATCATCCTCATCATCATCATCATCATCGTCATCAACTACAACGACATCTTCATCAGATTCATCACACCCATCTTCTTCACAGTCAGCATCCATCCAAACTGTTGTCACTCTGGAGGCCTTCAATATCTACAAGTTCCCTATAAATAGCAGCCATGTTTACCAACTGTACTCACCAGAGGATTTTGCTGTGATCGTAGTCCAGTCTACTGAGCCTCTGTCCCAGGCCCGTGTTTTGTGTCAAGACGTTCAGTTACAGCTTCTGGATTTCGTGCCACCTTTTTCTAGCGCCGGGAAAGTGTTTTATTTGGCCTTCTTTGATGCTCTTCACTTTGTTTTATATGTTTCAGGTGAGAGCAAGCAACTTTCATACACTCGTTGGTTTAAGTCAATCACTTGAAATAGACTGATATCAACTTGAAAAAAAAAATTGAGAAAATTTTACATAGCTCTCACATCGATTTTCACTTATCGATAATGGTATTTTAAAACTCCATGAAATTGATGACTAACATCCATATTGTTAAAGTAACGGTTATGACGTTTCCAATATATCGTAGCGCATAACAAAAAGGTTTAGCTTACGCCCATCGCAAAATTACCACGTTTATTTTTAAATACTTTTTAACTCGATGTAATCTCTAGTTTTAATTCAGAGATGCCGGGCCTTAACTAATAAAAGTCTTGTGGACTACACAATAATCAAACTCAGTAAAGGACAACAGACCTATTTAAAATTAGTTCAGATTTGCAACGAAGCATTGCTTTATTTTGTTTGGTTATTTTCTTGTGTTTTGATCTTCCGAACAATTGGAGACATTAGAAGATGAGAAAAGTTAACGTTTAAAAATGTTCGATTGACTGTTTCTGGGACTTTGACATGTTCTGCCATTTATAGGAATATGACAAGCTTATGGTTGGATAAATATTGAGAAAAATGGCAGGAAATGAATATTTTATACTTAATGGACGTTTAGAATAAAAATGCCCAAACTTCATTGGCAGCATCACTGTTTGTACTATGTCATTAGATCATGGTGAGCATAACATTCCTAGTGCAGGCGTTCAGATCTTTACAATGTAGAAGTAAAAAAAAAAAAAAAACTTCGGTCCGACCCCTGTGTCCGATGCCTTAAACATCTTTGTTCAAACCTATTACACAAAAGATTTTTTCCGTTAAAAACATTTGCCAAAAAAAAGAATTAAGAAACAAACAAACAAACAAACAAACAAACAACAACAACAACAAACGATTGCTTCCAAACGTAATGAAACTGGATACGAGGCAGGTCCGACGGTCTAGCTTAGTTTGTCACGAGCCTCACTACCTTCGTAGATTGTCAGAGTCCCAGCCCTCGCGCCGCTGTTACCCATCTAAGTCTGCCATTCATGAGAAAAACCGAAGGCTGTAATGAGATTGAGAAAAGTTGAAGAAAAAACGAAGAGCTATCAACAAAATAGTTCGGTATATTAAGTCTAAAAGAGTTCTGTTATTTCGGACGAGATAAAAAGAGAACTGTGTTTGGCAAAGACTATCAGGGGTGAAAAAGAGTGACAGATAGAGAGAGAGTGAGAGAGAGAGAGAGAGAGAGAGAGAGTGACAGATAGAGAGAGAGTGACAGATAGAGAGAGAGAGAGAGAGAGAGAGAGAGAGAGAGAGAAAAGGAGAGAGGAGAGGGTGGAAGAACCTGGAATAAGGATCAGTAAGCGAATACAGAAATGACGAAATGACGTTCAATCACCATTAGCGGTGATATAGCTAGAACTTAACTCTGCTAACGATATAATCACATCAGCAGTTGAAAAAAAAAAAAAACCTAAAACCAAAAACAAAAACAAAATCCCGTCAGAAAGGCAAAACCAGAACACTTGAAGAACAAATTGGTATTGAAAGAACAAGTCTGCAGCAAAAGAAAAACTAATAAAAAGTAAAACAAAACAACTAAGTGGTAAGAGACAATCCACTTGATCTGTATAACGCTGTTCCCAATTACGAATTAATCATAGGAGTCTCACAGCCTCTTTCATGTGGTTGATCTTTATCTTTCTCCTGCCTGATGCTAGAATTACGATCCATGGCCTCTTTATTATGTTGCCCCACTTTAGAGAAAATTGCAGGCATTCCATTGAAAACTGAAAATTTAACAAAACATGAAAATAGATTATAAATAAGAGGCATGTACTTTTACAAAAACGTGGGACAGAGTTCGATAGAGAAAGCATTTTTTTCTTCCCTATACAAAAAAGACAAAAAAAAAATCTTTTCAAATTGTGCCATCAATTTTAAGGAATTGCAGACACGGAAAGCCAGCCCATGGATGAGTGACTCTACATAATGGTGATTGTAATGAGTGTGATGTGCAATTATCTAACTGGACAGTGTTATAACATGGTGTCCTATTACTGAACTAGATAGTATGATAGCGTGGCGTCTAATTATCTAACTGGACAGTGTTATAACATGGTGTCCTATTACTGAACTAGATAGTATGATAGCGTGACGTCTAATTATCTAACTGGACAGTGTTATAACATGGTGTCCTATTACTGAACTAGATAGTATTATAGCGTGACGTCTAATTATCTAACTGGACAGTGTTATAACATGGTGTCCTATTACTGAACTAGATAGTATGATAGCGTGACGTCTAATTATCTAACTGGACAGTGTCATAACAAGTTGGTTTATAACCTAACTAGATAGTATTATGGCGTAACGTCTAATTATCTAACTAGACAGTGTACTATCGTGTTATCCTATTACTTAACTAGATAGTATTATTGCGTAACGTCTAATTATCTAACGACACAGTGTACTATCGTGTTGTCTTATTACCTAACTAGATAGTATAATGGTGTAACGTCGAATTATCTAACTAAACAGTGTACTATCGTGTTGTCTTATTACCTAACTAGATAGTATTATAGCGTGACTAGTAATTATATAACCAGGCAGTATTACACAGCAGCATCGCGTGACGTCATATCGCATTCGTGCAAAACAGTGGGTGTGTCTTAACCAGATTTGATAAGATATGGCTACTGGAATAATTCCATAACTGCAAAAAAATCTGGTAAAACTAGGAGAGAGAGGGGAGAGGGAAGGAGAGAGAGAGAGATTGAGAGAAAGAGAGAGAGAGAGAGAGAGAGACAGAGAGAAAAGAGAGAGAGAGAGAGAGACACAGAGAGAGCGAGAGAGAGTACAGACAGAAGATGAAACGTCTGAAAGTGTGTTGTCTGACTAAATGCCTTGATCTGCTTCATTAGGAAAATGACCAGCAGCTCTTCGATATAAACTAATCTACTGATAACCGCACGGCCACCAGAGACCGAGTAAAGTATAATACTATCAGAGAAATGGGTACATGGTAGGTCGGAAACGTTTTATGAAAAAAATATAGACCTCAATCTTCTTAGCGAGGCAAGAACCAAGTTGATACAAGCCTTCTGGAAAGTCGATTTGACTGGCCTGTCTATTTTTATTTTATGATGGCATAGTGGCTAGTCTGCCTGCTGTTGGTTACGGAAGGCGATAGGTGCCGTGTCGGGATGCGGGTTCCATCTACTGATGAAGCCAATGAAGGAGAATTGTCTTCTATGATAAATACAATTGTTATTACTGTGTTCATTGTCCATAAGTTAAAGTTGGTGACTGGTCTATATCTTTAACATTTCTCAAACATCTTTGGTCAGCCCTGTATCTGAATTGGTCCTGGAACTTAAGCTGTATGTAGTGCTTCAAGAGTTGTGATTTAGCTTTTATAGTGCAATCTATGCCGTTTGTCTTTTCTTTCGGCTTTAATCTTTCTTCTTGTGTAACGGTCTGAAGTTATATCTAGATCTAAGTTTTTTTTGTTTTTTTTTTCGCTTAGGCTACACCCCACCTAATGGTTGGATGTTTACAACTTTTCTCGTGAAGAAAAGATTTTTTTTTGAGTTTATAGTACAGATGAATCTTATTCAGTTTTCATGTCCAGGGAAATCTCTGTTGGACATTTGTTAAGTTTGTAGCCTTGCTGCAACACAATCTGATTCCACCCGGACACTTGCCTATTTTGTTATTCCCAGCAGGCCATGCGCTTATCTAATGTAGTCGAGAAGCAAACATGTCCTTAACCAGTGTCACTGCTTCCACATATGTTCCTCGACAGAAAATTTCTCATATTGGATCATGGCGACTATTTTTTCCTTTTTCTTTATTATTGGAAAGTGGTATTTAAAATCTCACATGAGGACGTATCAACAAATTCACCCTTTTTCATTTGTTAAAGACTGTACTTCCATAACTCTAGCACTGTGTGCGACCTTCCACTGTCTACCTGGAGCTATTTCTCCTGACATGAAGACATTTGGAAATAACGTGAGTCTTTATCTACTCTACAACGCTCTCTCTCTCTCTCTCTCTCTCTCTCTCTCTCTCTCTCTCTCTCTCTCTATCTCTCTCTCTCTCTCTCTCTCTCTCTCTCTCTCTCTCTCTCTCTCTCTCTCTCTCTCCCCTTCTCTCTCTGTTTATGAACGGAGTTCCCCCAGTGCATGTCCACACGTGTGACACTGGTCATATTTACCAGGTTCAATGATAAAGTTTAGCTCTGCCGGACTCATCCTTAACTCAGGGTTTTTATTCTGCTTCCCATTGTGAAAATCTTCACAATCTCGAGATGAAATGTCAACACGTTAGCGTGGCTAAGGGGATGATTTTTTCCCTCTTCCCCTTCTTATTTTGTGCGGAGAATTTGATCTAAAGTTTTAGTGGTTTCATGAGATCCGTGAGCTGAGAACAAGATGAGAATAGATGCCAACTCTGAAAAATCAGATGTCATAATACAATGATAGGTTGTAAGGAAACATAATTGAGAAAATAGGTTTGTTTCAATTTTTAAACTGGCATAGACTAAATTATTCAGCCAAATGAGAAAAACAAAAAGAATTCCTAAACACAAAATGACAAGACTAATTTTGTTGTCTAAACAAAAAATGATTCCATTACTTTTAAAGGATAGAATCAATTGTCTTTGGTTTCGAAAGGTTTTACTTCAATCGAAGATCATTTAAAACATGCAGCAAATTAAGGAAAATGAATTCTATTCAATATATAACACAAGAAACACACTGTCAGTGTGATTCACCAAAATATTAGATCTTAGTCATGGCGAGATTATCCTTGCAGAGATGTGGCCCCGTGGTAACTTGCAATCTCTTATAAACACATGAACAGGTGTTCATATATCTCAAATATGTTTGAATCAATTAACTTGATAAATATATAACAAACCGACACCTTTAGCTTAAGCTTTCTTCCATTCCGATTGACTAAAAATCAAATTAGTACTAATTCCCAAAATTTTATCACTCGACTGTTAACCATGAAACAAATGGTCGCTGTATTGGTGCGTGTTATGTTAAAGAATAGCATTTTGTTTCCGTATTATTTATTTTTTAAAAACTATTAATATTAACACACGGAATTCTTTTTCTAGGTCATGAAAATACCACATTGGATGTCGTCACGGACTCAGAGTCGCAGCAGTTAAGGCTTGACCAATCAGGGAGCAGCTCTGTCCACGTGACCAGCACGACAGCAGTGTGGATGTCCGGCTCCCTGCCGGTCACAGTCTATGTCCGGCTGGTCATCTGTAATGATACTCGCTCCACGTCTAAATACAATAGTACGGAGGGGAACTTAACCACAGCATCTTCTCCACTTTTATCGGCTCTTGTAACCTGGTCAGAATCATCATCTTCATCGTCTTCTTCGTCGTCGTCATCTTCATCATCGTTGTCGTCATCCTCATCCTCCGATCTCATGTGTGCCGAGAGCGGGTTTTTCCTGCCCAGCATCGAGAGCTTCATGACGTGTGATGGCAAGAGGACCAGCCAACATGGTCCGGCCTGTGACTGTACATGCCCTTCAGTCTTTCAGAGGGACCTTGACCCCCTCACCTCTCCCGCTGACCAACGCGTCAACATAAGCGCACCCGGAGAGGCGTCTTCTCAGTTCGCGACCTGGAGTCGACCCATCTCTTCCGGGTACCCACTTCTGGTGGGGGAGCTGTATGACGTCAGCACGGCTATCTCCAGGGCTGTGGACTTCAGTGGAGCATACGATATCATTGTAAATACGAACTCCTCTTTTCTCGTGTTCCGCCAGGACTTTGTGAACCTTAACTTTCTCCCGGCAGGGATGGGTTTGGGCGGGTCCAAAAGCCCCGCGTGTAGGGATATTCTAAGTCAATATCCGCAATCATCCCTGACGGCTCACTCGCCATTCCTGGAGGCTGCGTGCGCTGTGTGGGCAACGTCCACCACCAAGGACCAGCAGCCCAACTCCACCTGCCAGTGCGAGCTGATGCAGTACCTGCCTGGGCCGTTCTTCACGGGGGGTGATGCGGGCGGCAAGGTCACATCTTACAGCTCGGGGAAGAGCTCCTCGGTGATTCTGAAAACCTCCCACGGTCACAGCCACGGCGGTCAGATCTTCTACTGGGAGAAGGACCAGGAGGACACAACTCGCCCACTGATCGCCGTCGTGGTGTCTCTCTGCGTGGCCATCTTCGCCGTGATCGCCCTGATCTCGGGCTACATGCTGGTGGAGATGGTCTCCAGGAGGAAGCACGTCAGGAACACCAAGATCAGGCCGTTTGTCTCCTGACAGCGCGCCAGAGACCCAGACTCGGCATCGACCTCCCAGATACGGGGCTCCAGCATCGTGACCATCCACATGGATGAGACCAGCAAGCAGGCGTGAGGCAGCACCTGGGGTCTGACGCGATCTGATAATGGCTATGGAATGTGTTACAATGTTACAAAATACGGTTATGGCTTGATGAAGATCTTCACAAGTTGAAAGGGTTTATACTTACATTAACTTAACATGATATTTTGTTGGAATTGGAAAATTATAATCAGGACAATAATGGCAGTTGTAGTTTTTTGTTTCGTACTTTTTTTTACTCGAGGAATTTCTATCAAGTTACAAATGATATATTGCTGTGTAAAAATGAGAAGGTTCCAGGTTTAAAAAAAAATCGATATAGTTAGAACACTATCCTTCTCACCCCATAATCCCTTTGTATTGAAGAAAGTTTTGTTGGTTTGATAACTTTGATTTCACTCAAAATGTTTACACCATTTATCGAGTATAAAAATTGCAATGTTTAACCCCATAATAGCAAGTATCACCAAAATCTCAGTCGGTAGAGCATAGAATTGAGGATAGGATGGATATGGTGTTCGAAACCCTTGGCTGGAGTAATCTAGTCGGTTCGGTTCTCGTCTAAGCAGTTAATGTCTGAATTTATGTTTTATCCGGATAATGAACCAGAGTTTAGAATAAACCCTTCGTTGGACTAACTGTATCGCAGCTATATGGTTTGAATGAACTTTGAAATATTGATCAGTGTACCAAAGCTTTCCTGCCTATGATGCAAGTACGGGCAGATGAAACCTTATGTGAATAGCTTCAGTGCAGTGCAAATGTGTTTGGCATGTACGATGTACATCTGATCTTAAATGATGGATGTTTTGTTGGGTAAAATGGGGTCTATGGAAATGGACAAAACGGTCGATTACGAATCTGTGTCTCTAAGGCATTATCACAGAAAAATAATTGAGAATGGACAAACGGACTACAACTAGAACACAACTCAAAGGACACAATAACTTTACAATGCAAGCTTTTCGTGTTTGTTTTTTTTTGTTTTTTTTTTGACATTTCTACGAAAACAGATATCTAGTGAACGTTTACTCTCTCCCTGGCCCTGTGTATCACATGATAGATTTTACAATGCGAACCATCCAAAAGAAAAAAACAACCGAAAAGTCTAGTTTCAGATCAGTAAAGGAAAAAAAAACTACCCTATGTCAAAATGAATATAAATTGATCATATCGTTCGCTTTCAGAAGCAAAAACTAACACTATAAAAAAAATCCAAACAATTTCATTATGCTGATATTTGCATTGTAAATCTTTGTTGTCAATAATTATTTTAGCTGCTGCTGCAAAAAAGTTAAGTTTAAAACTTGAAATGTTTCGCATGGATAACTTTCTTCACTTGTTTTGTTCATGAATGTTGATTTGTACAACTAAATCTGTTTTAATTCCCTGGATAAAGTTTTCAAATGAACCGATTTAAACAAAATCATGATCGAATTTTTTTTTTTATTATCTGTTATTTTTTATATTAACATAACTGAGAATCAATGAAGTTTAATTATGTCAGCGGGTGGAATGATTTGTTATGAATCACGTGATACTGATTATCCCAATGATATCATTGCCTCCTCTGTTTTTTTTTTCTCGCACTTCCTATGCAGAATCTAGCCTGATTGGTTGAGCCAACTCACACACCACAGTCTGTCATAAACAGAGTATTATGTACAAAGCTACGTTACTGACCTGCAAAGTTGTATAACTGATGAACAAAGTTGCATAACTGATGTACAAAGTTGCATAACGGATGAACAAAGTTGTATAATTGATGTACAAAGTTGCATAACTGATGTACAAAGTTACATAACTAATTTACAAAGTTGCATAACTGACTGGATCATAAATCTATATGGTCTTATAGAGTAATTATTCTGTGATTGTTTTCACTTTAACGAACTGTTTCTATTTTATACTGTTCCATTTTGTGATGCTTGACTTCTCCTAGACAGCCTAATTAATTCTCATGTGTAATATTTTATGGTTCCATTTTTCTAACTTTATTTAAAACAAAGGAAAAAAATAATAAGATATCCATGTTATTGTCTGTAGAAAATTTTACCTTCGCAAAGCATTTCTTCAAATAGTTGTTTTAAATCTCTCTCTCACGCCCTCTCTCTCTCTCTCTCTCTTTCTCTCTCTCTCTCTCTCTCTCTCTCTCTCTCTCTCTCTCTCTCTCTCTCTCTCTCTCTCTCTCTCTCTCTCTCTCTCTCTCTCTCTCTCTCTCTCTCTTTTTTTTTCTCTGTATCTCTGTCTGTCTATCTCTCTTTCACTCACTTCCTTCCTCATCTATAACCCAATGCCTTCTCATTTCCTTGTTCTCTTTTAGTAACTCCTTATCTATGCCTTCATTTCTCTCTCTCCTTCCTCCTTCTTTCTTTCCTTCCTCTTTCTCCCCCCTCCCCTCTCTCTTCTTCTCGCGCTCTGTCTACTGTTTTTTCCTGTCTCCACCAATGTTCCTAGTATTTTCATTTTTTGATCGATCACACACCATTCTCAATTTTGCCTGTCTTTCTATCGCTGTCTCCAATTTTCTCTGTTTCTGAGTTTCTTTCTCTCTCTTTCTGTCCTCTACCTAGATTTGACACCCTTACATATTTTACCTGCAATGATAATAATAAACTTTATATAGCATGTATTTAAATAGCTGTATGAATATATATGTCTGCATCTTCTTGTCTTACCCCTCTAGGAAAAAAAAAATTAGAAATGTATGAAAGTTGCCTTGAAACTGAAATGACCAAGTTGTCGCAAAGTTATTTTGAATTAACAAAAGATTTTGTAGTTTATTTATACTCATTTTCTAATTCTTTGATTCTTGTTTAGAATAGAAATAAGGAAGAGCAAGGCCAAGTGCTTTGTTTACAGTCTCAGTCAGTTTAGGTTTTATAACATTTATAACAATTACCATAAATTATCATCACTCACAACAAAGCATGTAATGACTATAATTTGTTAAATACCTTAACACAAAATACACAAATATATTTTGTTTCAAATAATTTACTCTTTAAAGCGGGTAGAGTCTGTAAGTTGAGATTCTGATCTCAGTGCTAATGAGAATAGGACCATCAAAAAGTAGTATTTATTTATTGTACATTTGGTTGATTGCTTGGAGCAGTCACTTGCGTCCTACTGACAGGCAAACATTCTATTGTACAAACACCATGAATTCACCCAAGCTGTCAGCAATAACACCACACTTTATTCCAATCCTTTATGTGTAGTTTGATTATGTTGATATGACTCGTCCTGTCTTAATCAGTCTCAAACACTTTCAAACAACAGAGGCAAGGCCTCTAGAGGACACGAAGATATTGAAGCTCGAACCAGCAAGGAGGCGTATATGCGGCAGATACAAGGGCGATAGCTCTACCACCATATCACCTGTGGTTCTCCACAGAGTTACGGAATAGAAGGCTGCCATTCTTTTGTTTCACGTCAAATTTGGTTTGTGTCAATTCCCCTCTCGTGAAGAATTCTGCAATTTTTTTTAATTGGGTATCTCGATAAATGTTTCCCATTTTCTTCTTATTTTCCAAACGTCAATGACAAGTTGATATTACATTGATCTCAAGGCTGTTTCGGGTCCATGCAATCTGCGTCTCTAGACAGCTACAAGGCGGTGCTGCGTAGAACCTACCGACTTCCTGAATGACGCACCTCTTGGGAGATTCTTGACATTTAAAAATATTGGCTCAGTGGAGTATTAGACAGGGAGATAATTATATCACGACATGATCAACATACTTACCCAATCAATTACTAAAATCGTTTCCGCACTTTCACTATAGCAAACACGGTTGCCGGGTTAGGCTTGTCTTGTAGTTTTGATATTGCGTAAGGTCTTCTAGTATATAAAACTTAAATCTCCGTATTGCAAAATGGCCGCGTGAGGTATTCTAACAAAAAGAGATAGGAGAGTCATTTCTTACAGCGATATGTGAGCCTGTGTCAAACCTCATCAGCCACAATCGATGATGGACAAGTTTAGATCCCGTCACTGAAAATCTCTGAAGACCTTTTTGTAAACCCCGTGATTTTCGAAAATATTATATGGCCGTCCGTGGGCCAAATCCGTCGACTCTATAGAAAATTGAACATGAGATCGGTGTACCCTCCCCCCTTCCCCCTCTTCCAGTTCTTTGGCTTTGAGTTAGAAAACTACAACCCCCCAACACCTTAGGAAAGGCTTACCCTTTTAGCGACTAGCAAAAAAAGAGGGTTTAAAACAGGGGCGATGACTCCCGTGCAGTACCTGTCAGTATCAAGTTCTTTGCAGAACTTAGGAAACGTAAAGCTAATGGAACTTCTTTCCACCATTTTCTCAGACTTCCTCACGCGTAACGCAACAAAGCGAAGGTGAAATTAACATCGGTGAACTGTTACAGTTGTATTAACATCGGTGAACTGTTACAGTTGTATTAACATCGGTGAACTGTTACAGTTGTATTAACATCGGTGAACTGTTACAGTTGTATTAACATCGGTGAACTGTTACAGTTGTATTAACATCGGTGAACTGTTACAGTTGTATTAACATCGGTGAACTGTTACAGTTGTATTAACATCGGTGAACTGTTACAGTTGTATTAACATCGGTGAACTGTTACAGTTGTATTAACATCGGTGAACTGTTACAGTTGTATTAACATCGGTGAACTGTTACAGTTGTATTAACATCGGTGAACTGTTACAGTTGTATTAACATCGGTGAACTGTTACAGTTGTATTAACATCGGTGAACTGTTACAGTTGTATTAACATCGGTGAACTGTTACAGTTGTATTAACATCGGTGAACTGTTACAGTTGTATTAACATCGGTGAACTGTTACAGTTGTATTAACATCGGTGAACTGTTACAGTTGTATTAACATCGGTGAACTGTTACAGTTGTATTAACAAAAATCAATACTACATGTTACTTTGATCAGATGATATTTTCGAGGTAATGAAATAATTTTTAAATTTTTAAATAAACCAAATGATGATTTATTTTAGTCCAAATTGCTTGATACCTAGTCGTTAAAGCCCTCTTGATCCTATAGTGATGATATGGACCAAAACTGGAACACTGCAATTTTTTTGCTTTTTTATTTTTTAGCTTGACTAGACATTGAGTGACATCTTGTGTCAAAGTGAGTTGAATACAACCATGTTGGTTAGGCTTATTAGCAACAATTTTCTACCAGTTGAAAAATCTTCCCACTATTTCCAAAAGGCAGATGGACAATTATACTATTGAAGTTCACACCTTGATATCTGTTTGGTTCAGACCAACATGTAGTCTAGATATCAACGTGGTTCAGACCAACATGTAGTCTAGATATCAGCGTGGTTCAGAACAACATGTAGTCTAGATATATGCGAGGTTCAGACCAACATGTAGTCTAGATATATGCGAGGTTCAGACCAGCATGTAGTCTAGATATTTGCGAGGTTCAGACCAACATGTAGTCAGGATATCAGCGTGGTTCAGACCGAACATGTAGTCTAGATATCAGCGTGGTTTAGACCAACATGTAGTCTAGATATCAGCGTGGTTCAGACCGAACATGTAGTCTAGATATCAGCGTGGGTCAGACCGAACATGTGGTCAGAATATCAGCGTGGTTCAGACCGAACATGTAGTCTAGATATCTGCGAGGTTCAGACCAACATGTAGTCTAGATATCAGCGTGGTTCAGACCAACATGTAGTCTAGATATCTGCGAGGTTCAGACCGAACATGTAGTCTAGATATCTGCGAGGTTCAGACCAACATGTAGTCTAGATATCTGCGAGGTTCAGACCGAACATGTAGTCAGGATATCAGCGTGGTTCAGACCAACATGTAGTCAGGATATCAGCGTGGTTCAGACCAACATGTAGTTTAGATACCAGCGTGGTTCAGACCGAACATGTAGTCTAGATATCAGCGTGGTTTAGACCAACATGTAGTCTAGATATCAGCGTGTTTCAGACCAGCATGTAGTCTAGATATCAGCGTGGTTCAGACCAACATGTAGTCAGGATATCAGCGTGGTTCAGACCGAACATGTAGTCTAGATATCTGCGAGGTTCAGACCAACATGTAGTCTAGATATCTACGAGGTTCAGACCAACATGTAGTCTAGATATCAGCGTGGTTCAGACCAACATGTAGTCTAGATATCAGCGAGGTTCAGACCAACATGTAGTCTAGATATCAGTGTGGTTCAGACCAACATGTAGTCAGGATATCAGAGTGGTTTAGACCAACATGTAGTCAGGATATCAGCGTGGTTTAGACCAACATGTAGTCTAGATATCTGCGAGGTTCAGACCAACATGTAGTCTAGATATCAGCGTGGGTCAGACCGAACATGTGGTCAGGATATCAGCGTGGTTCAGACCGAACATGTAGTCTAGATATCTGCGAGGTTCAGACCAACATGTAGTCTAGATATCAGCGTGGTTCAGACCAACATGTAGTCTAGATATCTGCGAGGTTCAGACCGAACATGTAGTCTAGATATCTGCGAGGTTCAGACCAACATATAGTCTAGATATCTGCGAGGTTCAGACCAACATGTAGTCTAGATATCAGCGTGGTTCAGACCAATACGTAGTCTAAGATATCTGCGATGTTCAGACCGAACATGTAGTCTAGATCCGAATATCAGCGCACCTTTGGCCAAGATAATTATAAACAAGATTCCCTTCAAATTTCCATTTTTCATTGTTTTCAGTTACTTTCGCTATAGACACCAGAACTGGGAACGAGAGATTAATTTTAAGATTTTTTTTTATACATGTATTAATTTTTCCTCCAATCTTATGCCGTTCTACGTGTCGTAATGATTGTCTGAAAGCTTCTTCCAGAAAAGTCTGTCATCAGAGCTGTCTGTGAACACCATGTAAATACCATGAAATCTCTCTAGTCTTGTTGTCTCAGACATCAGACTCGTTATACTGCCATATTTCTTGTACATCTGATCATCTTGTTTACTCTTGTTCCATCTATTATGGCAACAAGATTATTTTTTTTTTATCCTCAAGGATCTTTTCACTCTCTTCCCGTTGCCAGAAGCCGCCTAAATAAACTTTGAAAACCAAACAAAGTAATCGTGTCTGTTTTGTTTATATCACCTGTACTGTGGTGAAGAATTTTGTTGTTAATATGTGTGATGACACATGGAAAATCGGCTCGTTCAAAAAAACGAAGGATTTAAAAGACTGGTGTATATAACCATAAATTGTGCCGTGAATTGGCTTTGAACAAAGTTAAAAAAAAAATAATCATTAGTCTAGTGAAAAAAAAACAACAACCTGAAAGCTTTGGAGGAAGAAACTGATTAAAACATTTGAACATATTTATAGAAAAAAATTAATCCATACTAAGTAGAAAGTTTAATATTTCAGAGTAGAATTTTACAAAAAAAAATATATATATATAAATCAATCGAAAACTTTTTTTTTAGATATAATGGAATCAACATATCTATTTTTACTTTGAGATCAGAAAAAAGAATGTAAACAGTTAAGAGAAAACTGAGAAAAATTGAATCATAGAAAGCGGAAATATTTTGCACTAACCACTGGCGCACATATGTCTGGAGATATCAATAAAACCGGAGCCACCCATCCTTTAAGTCAACAGAACTGAGCTGATCTGGTCCTGGACCATGCCGGATCGGTAAGGATCAGAGAAAGCTGGGGACAGTTCAAGAAGAGTAACGGTTTTATAGTTTTATTCTTCTTACGGCTTGAGGTGTTGGAAAATGCTCCTCCTTGCACGACGGTGAACCTGTTTTTTTTTTTTTTTCCACAGCAATGAAGTTCATAAAAGACCGTTAGCACTCATGCAAGCTTAGTAAATATTTGATAGTATTTTCTTCTGAACACCAATGTCTTTGTATGGGAAAACATCTGCAATCGTTGTTTAGCAAGAGCTTGATGTAATGTCGCAATTTGTAAAACTTTAAGGTCTTATTGTGTGGAAAAATATGGCGTCTAATATCAACAAAAAAAATAAAAAAAAAAAAAAAAACGAAATCACACAAGTCAGATGAACAGCAATTAATTAACCAGTCACTCTAGAGATAACAAAAAATAAAACAAGATTTAAAAAAAAGTCCTGAACTTAAATGCTGCATAAGAATATATCATCATATGATAATGCTAGTTTCAGGTGTTTTTTTTAGAAATTTATTTAGAATTAGAAGCAAATTAAAAAAAAAAAAATAATTTACTTGAAAAAAAAAATTGAATGAAAAAAGTCTGATAAATCTTATTTCATTATGAATGAATCTATTTGACCAGACGGTTGCTAAAAAGATCTGATAAATTAATGACAGAGGCAGACATCAAACATAATTCGTTATTTGATTTAAGTTAGGAAATTATCGTTTAGCTTCTTTATGAACCCATAAACTCGACAGGTACAGAAGCCTTAAGATCCATGTACTTAACAAGATGCAGGGCGCTTGTAAAGACACTTAAAGAGAAATAGAGAGAACTAAGGTTAAGAAGAGATAGACTTAGTGTAAGAGAAAAGGAGAGAGAGACAGAGACAGAGGGATAACGGGCGATGTGTAGTTTTAGACGCAGTGAGAGAGAGAGTGAGGGAGAGAGAGAGAGAGAGAGAGAGAGAGAGAGAGAGAGAGAGAGAGAGAGAGAGAGAGAGAGAGAGAGAGAGAGAGAGAGAGAGAGAGAGAGAGAGAGAGAGAAAGAGAGAGAAAGAGAGAGAGAGAAAGAAAGAAAGAGAGAGAGAGAGAGAGAGAGAGAGAGAGAGAGAGAGAGAGAGAGAGAGAGAGAGAGAGAGAGAGAGAGAGAGAGAGAGAGAGAGAGAAAGAGACAGAAAGAGAGAGAGAGAGAGAGAGAGAGAGAGAGAGAGAGAGAGAGAGAGAGAGAGAGAGAGAGAGATAGATAAAGAGAGACTTTGCAGACTAGCAATAAATATTATTTTTTTTTCTCTTCACCTTTGCCGATAACAAGAATATTAAGCTAATCTTGTAACACCTAATTCTATTTCAAAATCCACTCATTATCAGGAATTCCCGCAAGGCCGTGCACTTTTAGAGAATTTTTTTGCGGAAATTCATAGGTTCCCAATAATCTTGTAATGTGATCTTGAAATAGGTTGAGAAAGTACAGAATAAGCTGATTTCCCATATCATTTGTGACCGTCAAAATTTTTTTGGAATTTTCCCATTCATTGCTTTTCTCGGCAAGTCGGGTGGATGATGTTGCAAGATAAATAAAGAGGTGATCTTTATTTATGATGAATGTTTATAAATCTTCTCTATGTTATCTATGAAGTTGTGCCACACCAAAATATGAAAGGAAAATCAATGTGTATTGGATTTCTGTGTTTTCTTTCAGACAAAATGTTAGCGAAATTGCTATACTTTTTAAAAATTCATTTTAATTTTTCGAGGCAATTGTCCAAAATTTTCCGAATTACCAATAGAAGTTGGTACATTTGGTCTCGATTATAAAAAAGAACAAAACAATCTACAAATTATCCATTCTCACAGTCTACTTTCCTTTTCCAGCCTCTGGGGTGTGGGGTTTCTGTCGTAATGTCGTCGGACCGCAAGTTTGAGATTGTCGGGAAATCTACTGACAATCTAACCCCGAGCAATCTTCGTAATGAACAGCTTTCACGATCGGAGCACCATTGATCCAAGTACGGAAGCCCCTAAAAATACACCTTTGTACTTTTCTTTAGTGCAAGGGCAAAGAAAGTACCTCTAACGCTCTCAGTAACCCCACTCCCCCCCCGCTCCAATTCTATCTCTTTGTTTGCCCCAGCCCTGAGGGCGCCCCTCCCCCCTCCCGTCTTGAGGAGCAACAAATAACGCAGAGGCTTTCATGCGATTGCAGCAGGTGGAACATCTAACAAGACACGGAGACCGGGCCTCAATGGGTGGGCTGGGTGGGGGAAAGGGGGGGGGGGGGGGTTTGGTACCTGCAAGTAGTGAGAGCGGCTCGCTGTCTGCCAGTTTCCTTGGTGATTACCTCACCGAACATTTAATGATCTGATTGGATCGAGGAGACCCAGGCTGAGCAAACAAACAAACAAACAAGGAAAATATAAAAAAAAAAAGTTCAGAAATCTTCTTTAGTCACAATCCACACTAGAAACTAGGAATTGCCTCGGTTAATTACATGAAGGATTGCGCAATGCCTGGGGAGATCAGTTCTGTACAACAAGCTTAAACATCGATTTAGAGAATTCATCTCTTAAACACTTTTTCTCTTTGATACTTTAGTACAGGAGAAAAACAGAAGGTTGTGCCACATGATTTCGTTTGATTTCTAAAGATTTCTTGATAAAAACAGTTCTACAAAGCATCTTTAATCTTAATTCTGTTAAAGGACAAATTAAAAATTCCCCAAATATCCGAATCCAACATAGTCGGAATGTTTTGCAAACCCTCTCTCTCTCTCTCTCTCTCTCTCTCTCTCTCTCTCTCTCTCTCTCTCTCTCTCTCTCTCTCCCTTTCCCACTTATCTCGCGGCCGTGAGGGTGTAGGCCTATACGCAAATTGCATGATATAGTTGAGCAAACTGTTTGATATAGTTGCGCCAATTGCTTGATAGAGTTGTGCAGCTTTCATTGATTTAAATTGAGAATATTTCAATTTTTCCATCAGGTTTTCTTAAGAGATATCCTGATTGGTACTTAGGCTAGGCGTCTATTACGAACTTCATCATTGCTTGAGAACCAAAACTATGAAATCTTTCGGTGGTTGTGGTAAACACATCTGGACAAGAGATCAAGAGGGAATAAAGTTAGGGTCTCTGGTGTTAAGTTTCACCTTGAATTCTAGGTCCTTGTTTGGAAATCAGAAGTAGTTCAATATCACCATATAGTGTATAGACTATATCAATCAATCAGTCTCTCTATCAAAACATCTTGACTACTAAGAAATGGCTCCAACGACAAGTACTCACTGAAATGTTGATCCTCTTTTGATTGTCATTTCCTTTAATTTCCTAAGTTCAGATTTTGGAAAATAGACAAACACACACGCAAATACATACACAGAAGCATTTGATATCACCAGACTTCCACCATGACTGTTGTTCAGCGTCAACTTAAGCCGTCCGCCAGAGGGATGAATATAGAAGCAATTCAACAGGGGAAAGCAGCCTCTTGGGTGAACTCAACAGGGAAAATCAATCTTCGAGGGGCAATTTGTGAGCAAGACTTAAGGATAAATTAAGCCGCCTGTCAGGGGATTTTCGTTTGTTTTATTTAAAAATATATCAGTTGAGACGGAAATATAAATAAAAAAAAAACAACAACCAATAACCCAATTACGGCTCTCGGGTTAAAAACAGACATCAGAGTGATTAGCTGCTCTTGACAGCAATAATAACATGGGAGAAGTGAAGATTTTTAGTTTCTCGATAGTTTAAACAGGATAAAAATGGACGGGCAAACATAGCACTGAATTATTTACCAAAGATTTCTATAAGACATAATTATATTGGTAAAGTAAACATAGCAAACTCTCAGAAGAAGTTTTGTAAGGAATGAACAAGTAATGTAAAATATTCAACTCTATGAAGGATTTCTGTTAGAAATAAATTAGAAAAGTAATAACATCACATTTTTTCAAGGATTTCTGTAAGGCATAAATTGGATAAGTAACCATATAAAACTTGACGAAGAAAATCTCAAAGGCATGAACTAGAAAGCTAATTCATTGATTCATTGATCAGTTTATTGGTTGATTGACTGGTTAATTGGTTGATTAATTGATGAATTGCATAGTATACTGAATTTGTTGGTTGGTTCGTTGGAGATGATTGGTGAGTTGATTGATTAAATGATCAATGAGTATTTTGTTGATTTCATCATCATGTTGTTCATTTATTGATTCATTGATTAAACGTGTTCTAATAGTTTGGCTGATTGAATGACGGAATTGTTCATTAGATGATTATGTGCTTGAACAATCTTTATATTAATTGACTGATTTATTCATTAATTAATAACTGATTGCTATTACAGAGATTACTTGAATTATAGATTGATTGCTTAACTCTTTAATTCTTTAATAAGTTGTTTGCCTGTATGGTCGGCAAACAGTTTTTTCATTCGCTGATGCCTGAGTCTTTTTCTTTTGTTAGTTGGTTGATAAGTTATAGATCCAATTGTCAAATGGTGGGATAACGTCCTCTTTGTTTGATAAATCGATTATTTGCAACATAAACGATACACATGAATCAAATAATAAAGACAGTATAGAACCGGGTCTAAAAAAAGTTGTGTCAGGCACAGAGGATATAATTATCAGACGTCAAAATTACTTTTTCTTAAAGTGGTTTAAGGGTAATAGCAATTTTGCACGTACGGCTTGATCAATTATAGCTTTTTTGCCCCATAAAATAATTTACTATCATGTCAAAATGTTCGACAGGCTTATATTAACGGATGGTGTTATGGATTATCGTTTGATATTAAAATAATTAAAGAGGCTGGTGATAAAGTGACATCAAGCGCCCTTGATAACAAAGGCCGTAATTAACGCATCGCACGCAATCAATTACTCAAACTTGTCTGTCCTTGACGTGGAAATTCGCATGTTTAGTTTGTTTATTTTCTGTCTTGTTGCTTGGTAACAAACACATTTTATGTGAAAGGGAGTGGGGAGAGGAAGAAGGATTCGCAAGTTAGAAAGTTACATGAATATAAATATAAACATATCTATATCTACATATATATATATATAGTAAGCGAGGAAGAAATAGACAGATAAATAAATAAATAGAGAGAGAGAGAGAGAGAGAGAGAGAGAGAGAGAGAGAGAGAGAGAGAGAGAGAGAGAGATCGACAAAAAAAAGGTTTAGATAATTAGATATATAAACAGACAAACATAGATAGAAGAGAGTAAGATAGATAGATAGATAGATAGATAGATAGATAGATAGATAGATAGATAGATAGATAGATAGATAGGAAGATATATAGATAAATAGAGACAGAGAGTGAGAGTGAGAGAGAGAGAGAGAGAGAGAGAGAGAGAGAGAGAGAGAGAGAGAGAGAGAGAGAGAGAGAGAGAGAGAGAGAGCAGAGAAGATAGAGACAGTTTAAGGACAGTTCGAAAGGCATGTTTGTAAAAATATCTGACAATCGTCAGATTAATATAAACAAATTCCAAAGCATCCTACAGACATTATGTACGTCTGACATCTCAATCATACAGACGTGTAGAATGGACCTTGTCTTTGGGAGTGAAAACACACACCGAGAAGGACTCGTTATGTTTTTTCCTGTTTTACACAACGGTAAAAAATTCTGCTTAGCATAGGTACGTCTAAAAAAAATATCCTAAGTAATTTGTAAACACTAGCAGGAGAAAAAAAACGATAATTCATAATGCGCTGTTGATTTAGGTTGCAGATAGTTACTTTCACGTTACAAGTCAAAGCAATGACACGATCGAATTAAATGACCAATTTTTCTTATATACGTTGAAATGTGATTGGACCTGTTGATATTGTCTATAAATATTTGCTCAGGTCTTGCTGGATACAAACGCCACTGTCAGGGAATCGAGCATGTTACAGCTCTGGTTCCTGCAAGTCGAGCTCTAAACTCAGCTTGATGAATCTGGACTTCGGTCAAAGAATAAAAAATATTCGAATGTTGTTTTGAGAATATTTCAATTCACCTATGGGGCTGCTACATCAAAGTCCTAATCAATAGGTCGGAAACGTTTGATCGAATATTATTTAAAACACATAAACATATGCGATAGGCAGTGCTTAAAATGATACACATATTACATTGATTTCATGCTCTAAAACTGCAATTGCAAGGACTGTAATGACGCGCCATCTTTCTTTGGCAATGTTTGCCTCTTTCAGAACCAGAAGGATTTGATAGTTCTGCTTTCCAGATTAAGTTTCTCAAAGAACGCAATTAAGAAATGCTAGAGGTCTTTCCAATGCTAAAAAATAAGAGGAATAAGAAGAAAATTCTTTGCTGGGACATTTCCTATTCCCCATAGACCGCCATGACTTTGATGGATACAGAGTTGGAGCCCTTGCCTGATGGAGTAACTGAGGCTTTCAAATAGTTACTGATAACACTGAATGGTTTTAATGGGTGCAGCCGGCTTGATAAACCTGTGACAGGGCTGCAATCAGATGTTGACTTTTGAAATCCTAAACAGTTTCGTCAACCGTCAGCGCAGTAATTGGGATCTTCGCCAGATACCGGACGAGTTTAAGCTTGCTGTTTAAATTTCTGGTTTGGTGTGAAACCTTCTCAGTCTAAATCTAAGCATTAGTGAAAAGAATAGGAAGGCAGAGATACAGTTTTAAAGAATCGTGGAGAAACAGTATTTAACATTTTACATATTGTATCTCAACTGCAAATACAATGTTGTACATGTTCCTGGTTGTTGTCTTTAACAAGTTCGTATGAACAAAAAGTCATATTCTTTGTTGTCGACTACTTATCAAATCATGGATAAGATATCGTAACATGCTATCAATCCTTAAAGAAAAAAAATAAGTTATGTGAGTATTAAAAAAGGGCATATGTGGCTCTGAGTTATCATGACAGATAGGAAAAGAAGATATGTAATGTTTTCAGTTGTTTTATAAGATCCTGAAACTAAAGTTTCTAATTGTATATACAAATTTTGTTGTAACAATTTTCAATTTTCAATGTAGGATATGAGAAACATAATTAATTGACTTTTTAACAATTCTTCTTTCAACAAATAAAATTTGGGAAAAATTTTTGTTTTGTTTTGTCAATTCCAAGCTTGCAATTAACATCAGTTTTTCATAATGATAATTAAAATATTTTCATAGAATGCCGTAAGATGATTATAAGATTCAAGTCTTAATCTATTAAAGCTTTTAAAGTTTTTAAAGGTTCTCTCGACAGATTAGCAAGATTTTAAACAAATTTAAATTCGGTTTAATTTTTACTTTTTAAGGAAATTTCAAGATAGCTATTAAATTTGATTGACATTAATTGAATAATTTCTAAAAAAAAAAACTTCAGAATTTTGTTTTAACTTTAAATGCTAAAAAAGATCGGACCCATAAAGCTGGGTGCTGGATTTTGTTGACTGCCTCCGCCGCTATCACATGAAAAGTCGGGTTTCTGGAGTTCAGACTTGACTTCACTCACTCAAGGTGACGATTTTTGTGTTTCTGTTGATTAATCGTTCTGAGTCCTCGTCTGGCACTCCTCCAAAATTGATTTCAACCGCCGATTTCAGTCCGCCAGGAGATTGTCAAACACAGAAATATCTCAGAAAGGAAAGGAGGCTCGCCTCTTCAATGATCTGGACACAGGAAATCAATTTTTTGGAGAGGCAATTTGTTCCCAAGGCTTGAGGACAAATTGAACCGTTTTCTAAGCAATTTTGAGAAGAAAAATTGTTTTGAGAAGAAATTTTCCTTTGGTTGGTCAAAAAGAATAATGAAAAAAGTGAAGAGTTAGCTACTTATAACTTTTGGTGTTAAACATAAACTCTATTTGTACAGATTAAGGCTAGTAAAATTGCATTTTTCCGAAATATTTTAAAGCTAAAGTTAATTGCAGGTGAAGAAAATTCTGAAAAATGGACATTCTAACTGCTTCTCTTGTGCCGCGGAAAAAAAATGATATTGCAAAAAACGTGTGTCATGTGTGACAATAAAATGATTAGTACAAAATACAATCACCGAAGAAATTGATCCGAATTTATATGATACACCTGGTTGAACATATTACTGTTACTACACTAGTTTTATAGCAAATAGGGTGAGTTCTGCAGGAACTGATAAAACTTTTGGTTTAGAGTTTCTGGCCGAATATTTTTCTTTCGATTCGTCAGGTTGACTTGCGCGACACATAAAACTCTGGACAAACATATATGCTATTGAACCTCAGACATAAAAGAAAAGTCCGTACAAAAATACTATCTTTTTCATTTGTATGAAAACGTATAAATCTCACATGGGGTTGTTTGGATAGAAATCACGTTTTATCCCATCACAGCATTAATGATTTATTTCGCGACTTTGTCATAAGTCAATCGGCTGATATGACCCATCAATCTTGTCAAGTTCGAAATTAAAAAAAAGACGCAACAATCAATTAAACGGAGCCCCCCACCCACTGTTTAATTACGATCCCGGTAACCTGACAACAAGTGCCCCTAGTGACAGGGGCATGAACTCTGTGCACACAAACAATCGTTTCTATTTGTCTCCCCTTGACGCCGCTCTGTACAATCGTCTCTGTATTTGCGCCAGTTGCTCGGTAACCAACACAGGTGATACCGGTAGCAAAAACTGATTTAAGAGAGAAAGAACCATGAGATAGCGAAAAAGACAAATATAGTCAGAGAAAAAGAGAGAAAGATATATATATATATATATATATATATATATATATATATATATATATAGAGAGAGAGAGAGAGAGAGAGAGAGAGAGAGAGAGAGAGAGAGAGAGAGAGAGACAGACAAAGAGAGAGAGAGGCAGACAGACAGACAGATTGAGACATAGAGAGACCCATAAAAAGAGATCCCTCAGAGTTTTGAGAGAAATGTGGAGCAGACTGAGTGATGAAAACGAACAGTTTAACTAACGATCATCTGGTGCGAAGGGAATGAAACCCCCGGACGGTGGCTCGTGAAAAAAAGACGAAAAAAAAATCTACGAAGAGACAGATGCAACGATAGACTGGATGTATAAAGAAAATAAGAAGAGCCTAGAAATTGAAAACGTGCAAAGATGTAATTCGTAAAAGAAAAAAAAAGGAAATATAAAGTAATATATAAGCACACAAAATTGCAGGTCTATACAAATAAGACAATCATCATATGCGTGACATGACATGATAAACCGACGAGATACTCTGTCTCGTGTGGCTAGATAGAAGTTTCATTTCGACTTTGCTTTGTGGCAGACATGTAAAATAACACTTGTGAATTGGCTAATATGATCCTTGCATGATTTGAGAGAGTAAAAAAATCAGGTCTACCCCCAAAAATTAGTGCAAAATAATATCATAAATATTTTGTCAGTTTAACAGCACAGAAATTGGAAATCGTACAGCCATGATCGCTAAATTTACTGATAGAACTTGTCTAGATTGCCCATCACATTAACAGACAACTGAAGGTAGCGGCCAATTTTATGATGATGTGTTTCCGAGTGTGGCCAGAGATAAGGTTGTTGTGAGCAGTTACCACGGCTATCAGTAAATCACTGATCACGCAGAGGCTGGGACTGATAAAGACATAATTACTTTGTAAACGATTCACCATATCAGAGAACTAATCGTCACTATGGTATGGATGAGTGGTCGCCTGCAGATGTTCTAATGGTTCCCACTGCTGATTGCAGCCATGGTATAATTGATAAAGGAAATTTCAGGCCCGTGTTTTGATTTGAAAGGGTGAACTTCATGTACTTTACATTAATACTTCATCAGTTGCTCTCAAACTAGTCCCCTTACTCTGGTTAAGGAGGACAATTCACACCTATTGGATGTAAACAAACAAAAAAAAACCCACCTGATTTTAATAGCTTTTTGCTTAATTATATTTTTTATGACTATGTTGTTTCACCCGAAAAAAAAAATCCTTAATTTTCGTTCCAGATCAAAATTACCCCCCCCCCCCCCCCCCCCCCCCCCCAAAAAAAAAAAAAAAAAAAAATCTTTTATCCTGTCCCGAGGAAAATGGAGCAGAGGTAATAAACTTATATTATTTATTAGCGCTAATTTTTAGGCCTAAAAGTAAGAATTGGATAAAAGGATTCTCTTGATTTCCTAGATATAATGCACTCAGTACGTTTTATTTAAGTTTAATTTCACAAAACATTTTTTTCTGAGAAAATGTTTTCGACCAATTCATTTTTAATTAAAAGTCTTTGGCCTTTTTCTAGAACAGAGCTGAAGATGTGATAAGGCTGAAAGATTTTAGGTTAACGTGCCCTAAAAATGATATATCTTCTGATGGCCCGTGTTTTGGTCAGACTTGAAGGGCATTTACCTTTTAGGTATTATTTGCTTTTTTGTTTAGGGTGTGATGGACTTAGCCTATCTAGTCCTATTGTTTTGATGTGTCTCCAGAAATGTCACTACCGTCTGAAAACTTGAGATTGTGAAAAAAAGTGAAGTTTACAACAGAACACTTTGGATTCTGTGTCAGCCAAGATTATGACGGGAGCAGAATTAGAGCCCTTGGCTGTTGGAGAAACTGAGCTTCCAACAGTAAACTTGCTGATGACACTGAGTGGTTTTAATGAGTCTTGTCGACTCGGTAAACTGATGACGCTGGGTGGGTTTAATGAGTCTAGTCGACTCGGTAAACTGATGATACTGGGTGGTTTTAATGAGTCTAGTCGACTCGGTAAACTGATGACACTGGATGGTTTTAATGAGTCTAGTCGACTCGATAAACTGATGACACTGGGTGGTTTTACTGAGTCTAGTCGACTCGGTTGATGACAAGGCTCGAATCAGGTGTTGACATTTCGAAATGAAGTTTGTAAATGATTTTCCTCGTCGTTCACGACGTTGTTTGGATTTCCATTACAATAAGGGGCCAGTTTTATCTCCCTATTAAACTCTTAAAGTTGGTTTATACAAGTTTAACGACACCAGCCTATGTGTTAGTTCTGGGCTTCCTGGAATCAATAAGGCAAGTAGTGGAAAGAAAAGAAAACTTGTGAGAGATACTACAAACACTTCCTTTACTTTACAAGACGAGTCTAACCAAATAACATTATGTCTTCTCGTTATATCTGTGTGCCTAAGCAAATAAAAATCACTAGTTAAGGATTATTTATTCTAGGTTTTATTTTAGTGTGGAGATACATCTTTTTAAAAAAAATAAAACTCTTTTAGTATTCCAGTACTGTTTTCGTCAGAGCTGACATTTCGTTTTGAAGCTTTTCAGAGCAGCAGCAGACGGTTTGAGGGTAATTGGGGATAATCCTGCACTGTTAGCTGCTGGGGGTGGGTGGGTGGGGGGGGGGGGTTCGTTCTAGGGGGGACTCGAAGGGGGAGTGGGGGACTATGTTTGTTTCCTGGTAGGGGGAGACTGTCTACACTTTTCCTTCAGTGTATTGGCATCTCGACATATGGCTGATCAAGAATCGAGTTTACTTAACGGTCGAAGTCATTCAGTACAAAAAGGACGAAACAATAAAAGAAAGTGTTCTGGCGCAGTGTTGAAATTGCAGAGCAAGATTTCCCAAAGACAAACGACTGTCGCCACGACATGTGTGAAGCAGTAGTTTGAGGGAACATCTTGATAGAGTTTAAGTCACGGCGAATATAGTTGTGAGGCTCACAATGCAAAGTCAAGCACTTTCAGCATTTGTGAAATTCCTCTGTCTGTACCTAATGATTTCATCTATAATTTATTGGCAATAAAAACCCATCAAATTTGGTTGAGTCGGAAATGTATGTATACTTCACAGTCCATGCAATCATTGCATGAGAAATGATTGAAATAGAACAAACAGACTGGATAATTGTTTTTGTTTTGTTTTGTGTCAATGATTAATTTGCAGTGTTAAATGAATTTTTCACGCTATCCAGAATTTATCCTCGTCAAAGCAAAAAAAATATAAAGTATAATGTTGAGACAAGGTACTTCCTCTCAGACTATTGGTATTATCAAATTTATATTAAAACTGTGGATAATACAAAATATAGTATAATGTTGAGACAAGATTCCTACTCTCACACTATTGTTATTATTATATAATTAAATATATATATATATATATATTAAAACTCAGTACAAATTAAAATATAGTATAATGTTGAGACAAGATTCCTACTCTCACACTATTGTTATTATTATATAATTATATATATATATATATATATATATATATATATATATATATATATATATATATATATATATATATATTAAAACTCAGTACAAATTAAAATATAGTATAATGTTGAGATAAGGTACTTTCTCTCACACTATTGTTATTATTATATAATTATATACATATATATTAAAACTCTGAGTAATATAAACTATATTAAAATGTTGAGATAAGGCACTTTCTCTCACACTTTTGTTATTATCAAAATATATTAAAACTCTGAGTAATATAAAATATAGTAAAATGTTGAGATAAGGCACTTTCTCTCACACTATTATTATTATCACTATATATTAAAACTCAGTGTCCATAACGTATTCCTCGACAGACAACGTCAAAACAAGAATTAAATTCAGTCAAAAGCCACACTAAGTTGATCTTAATGAAGAACAGTCAGGACTTAAATCGATGTCACAGATTACTTCTCAAACAGCTGGATAATTATATTTAGTGATTCCCACACAAATTTAGAATCTGAGAATCAAGATTACAAATACCTGGTTTCATTAACTTTTGTGGATTTTATTTTCTTACTATTTATTCTGAATACATTTTCTATTCGTGGTGGAATCAATTATACATTTCAAAATCACGGAAAAATATTTTGAGAAATTTTTTTGAGCTCCTCCATTCATGCAATTTTTATTCTTCATTAGAAAAACTTTAAAAAATTCTCCAGAAGCCATACTGCTGTTATAAAGAGATTAAAGAATGTTTTCTTTGAAATATCAAAGATGAGACGGTGGCATTGGACCGAACATGAAAATGCAGAAAACCAAGTTTTGAGAAGAAAGTTAAATAAAAACATAAAAAATCATCATAATTTGAGAGAGAATTTGGATTCAGCGACTCTTGAAATTATTTTGGATTCCTTTGCAATCTTCTGCCTTGTGTTCTAACTTTCTCATTCAGATTCTGCTTGGCTGATTGAAGACTAACAGACGAAAACCGTACGAGTGTAGGGCCAGCAATAACCTCCTCTTGTGAGTTTACAAAATCTATTTTTTTATGCAAAACTTGCAAAGGCAGGGATCTGTTTTGCCATGACAACTTGATTCGCTAGATGTCATAGATCAGTCGTTGCTGCATTTTAAGAATTTGTTTTTGTTCGGGTATTTGCAATGGTGAAAGTTTTTATTCAAATTAAAGTTTTAATGGGTAGCTTTTGGCAAAATAATATTGGTTTAGTTCAGGGTAATCAAATAATTGTTTCAGGCAATAGTTCAAAAGCAATCACTCTTTGTTCCGGTTTCAAAACGGTATGATCAAACCTATCGGCTTGTATTTTTCAGACTAATATCGATGTATCTTACTGATTTGCCCGGAGTGCAACGATTTTATCTGTTCAGGTTAATGGGTGGTCACAACATCAACAGTATCGATAACAGAATTCAGGTATTGCGTTGCTGTTAGCTGTGGCGAACTATTTGTCTGTTTCCTTTTTGCTTTGTGCTCGATATTATTTTTCAAATAGGAAGAAAGGATAATGGAAAAGACTACAAAAAAGTAAGTTATTTCTGTTTATTAGATTGTCTAATTAGGTGAATTAATAGACAAAAAGTAGAAAAGGATGGCAAGCAAATCACACGGCTCCAAAATTTTGGGCAGTCGAAAAAGCAAAATCCAAATAGGTAGTCTAAAAAAAATGAAAACGCCATAATAAAAGAAAAAAAAAAACACAACATATTTTCCGAAAAAAGAATTCTAAGGTCGTCACTTAGTATTAAGAAACTGTCAAATATCATTCCCGATCCTTTGGATACCACAAACCTGTTTGTCAAACCTCTTTGGTTGTTGCCTACAGTGACGTTATTAGCAGCCTCAAAACAAGGCGTGGCAGAAACCTTGACCTCTGGGACACGACATGGATGCTATGCTGTAAAACCTGACACCATCAAGTCTTAATCAACCTCCACGCTATATACTGGACATGGTGTCAGGTATTAATACCGTCCTTCAGACACAAGCCTCACTCACCTCAAAACTCTGGACAAGCTCACCTCTCTGGTCAAGTATGTGTTACAAATTCGATCGTGATTCTATGTTCAGTAGAAGGTTATTTACTTATCATAATTATTTGGATTGTTTCTTCCATGTGGACATTTATCAGTGATATTTGATGTTTAGAGAGTCTTTCAGCCATGAGTTCTCAATTACTGTTAGAAAACTGATTATTTTGTCCTTGGGTGTTTAGTTTCTTCAACATAAGCTTTTCTCTTCTCACCTGAGATGTCAAGTTTGAATCAAAATTTAATGAAACTCTTTTTTGGACTCAGGTGGGTAAATTAATTACTGTACTGTCATGGTGTCGGACTGATATCCAAAGTGCCGTGAAGTAATCATCTCTCTATATATCAAACGGTCTAGAGGAATCGCTCTCAGCAAGGTTTAAGGAGGCCAAACTTGAACCTCTGATTGACTAACCTTTGAGAATTGCAACAGTTATGCTACAATTGTGCTGCAAATGTGCTACAGCTGTGATATAGTTGTGTGTATTCTGAATATCATAAAGCCCTAATGTCATACAGGTCTTTGTTAATGTTTTGATTATAATAAATTTCGCATACTTCGTCCCTCAAAACATGTACTAACGTAACCCACATTTTTTTTTTACTTTTGCAGGAGAGAGGTTTGAAGTTTGGCCGTTTTTCATCATGTCACTGTAAAGTCAATTATTGATAGGCGAATTTAATTTTTTTTACCTTAAATTGAGAAGCGCATCCTTTTTTCTTAGGCATATTGTGTTTTCTAAAAACCTTTTTAGTTTTTGAATAAAATGACTTTTTGTCAGATAGGATAGTACGTGTTACTCAGTTTACAATCTGGAAATGTGGCTTACGCTTGCACATTGTGGGATACGCTAGTACGTGTTTTAAGCTTTTCTGGTATTGTGCGTTTATGTTGAGGCTTACGCTAGGTGAAATATGTAGATATAACGAAGAAAGATACTGAAAACGTAAATTATTTAAACAAAAGCGATACTTTTATTAAGATTACATCAAATGTACTGAGAAAAACCAAACAACTAGTTGTATAATAAGGACGTATTTATTTAAAAATGAAATTATAATCAATCAATGCATTTCTTTGTCTTGCATTTTTAATTTGAGCGTTAAGGTAAAAATAAATTTTATTTCAATCAATAATACCATTAAATCATGATGATATCAGATGTGAATGCAGCATTATCAATTTTTATCATATTCAAATGGGCTATATAATAATGCCTTTACAGCAAATCATATCACAAACCCGGTTTCAAAGTATTAAAACTTTAAATTGAAAGAAGATGCAGGCCTTTCGTGAACAAAAATTATCTCTAGTCATGGGGCAAGGAGATGTACAAAGATTTGTGCTGTATCTCTAGTCATGGGGCAAGGAGATGTACAAAGATTTGTGCTGTATCTCTAGTCATGGGGCAAGGAGATGTACAAAGATTTGTGCTGTATCTCTAGTCATGGGGCAAGGAGATGTACAAAGATTTGTGCTGTATCTCTAGTCATGGGGCAAGGAGATGTAAAAAGATTTGTGCTGTATCTCTAGTCATGGGGCAAGGAGATGTAAAAAGATTTGTGCTGTATCTCTAGTCATGGGGCAAGGAGATGTACAAAGATTTGTGCTGTATCTCTAGTCATGGGGCAAGGAGATGTTAACAGATTTGTGCTCGTTCAGTTTAATGACAGGTGTCGAACCAGAACAAAGTGAAACCAAGTCACTGTACTTTTCCTTTGAAACATTGTTCAGTCCTGTATTAAGCGTTTGAACAGAATGTTCTTGTGCCCTTTTTGGCAGCCTTTTTAGTGACAAGACCTTATAGGACGTATCGAAGTGACTTGACATGATAAACCCACAAGATACTCAGTCTCGTGTAACTTGTCTTGTACAATATTTCATCGGGTTTGGACTTGGTCACCTGCAGTTTCATGACTCTACTCCAAGCAAACGATTCCTCGGTATCTGATGCTCTGCGAGCCTCCAATATACGCAATTCTTTGAAATGTTTTGAAATCAAGGAAAGTCGTCAAATTGCATCCTGTTGACAATGTAAGGCTGCTTGGGTCGTGCTAATGACACTACAGGGGAAATCTGTGATGGAACAAAGAGATCACCAGCGTTGTTCAGTGCATGGCCAATCGCACTGTGTGCAGAATCTCCTTCACTCTGTCTATGGCTAGTCTCAAAGAAGCACTGCGAGATCTCCTCAAGGTTTTTACTGTTGATGACAGTGTACAGCATCATGGCAGGAGTGAAAGAATTTTTGTTCTGGCCACTGCAACCATCGGCGAAGAGATATGCTTTTTTAATGCCCTTACTATAATAGAATTTCAACGCTGTGTGCACAGACGTTGATATCTCTGATGACCCACGTTTGCTTTGTGTTTCATCCCAAAGGAAAAAATGGCAGTCTTTGTTGCTAATGTTATAGAAGGTAAGGTTGTAATTTGAGAACCTTCTTTTGTAGAAAATAGAGCTCTCACGAGACATCGGTAGGTACATGACCTGCTGTAGATCAAACGTAGCACAAAGAATGCTTGCATGTTCCATGGCTTTTTTCTTGGGCTCATTTTTCAGTTCTCTCACCTTTTCTTTCTCTCCTACATGGATGTCAAACTTTTCTTGTAATTCCCTTTTCACCTCTTCACTACCTTGGTGGTAATTAACACACAGGGAACACTGGTCTTTTTTTGGTCGGTGTATTGATAGGTTTTTTTTCATTCAATACATCCAGGTATGTAGTGAAGCTTGGTGGCATTACTCTCGATATCCATTTTCTGAGAAACATGGTGTACATCTTGCGCTTACTCAGTTCAGCACTCAAATACTCCCTCGTTGACTTCTCTCGACAATAATGCGATTCTTCTTTTGGATATCGGTCTATCTGTTCAGACATCATGTTACGAACAAGTGCATCTCTCTCTCTCTCTCTCTCTCTCTCTCTCTCTCTCTCTCTCTCTCTCTCTCTCTCTCTCTCTCTCTCTCTCTCTCTCTCTCACTGCTTCTGATTGTCTTCCACCTCTCTTTTCCCCTTCGATTGTGCCCATTGCTATTACTTTGTCCAGTAACGTTCCTGCAGTTTGTTCAGATGTTCCTAAAGTGCTAAAGAAAAATACTTTGCAAACCTGAAACTGTCTTTCTTTTACTGTTAGAAAGTACGGTTTAGTATTGGCCCTTCTGAGTCACCCTCCGCAGATTTTCTCTTTACTTTAGAGCATTGCACATGTCTCACTAGAAATTCTCTTTGAAGTCTTCAGTCTCCAAGTGCATGGTAAGAATCAAAGATAGTCTGTCAGTTATTGTTAAACACTGTCTTTTCTACTTTTCACACGTGTCTCCTCTGCGTCTTGCTTTCATCTGTTTTGGTGGCACAGTCTTTTTGATTTTCCTACTTATGCGTTCTTGTTCTAGGCCCCTCTTTGTCTTTGCCTCTTTCTGTTTATTTGACTTCACTTTCTTAGCTCTTATCACTTCTTTTTCGCTACCATCAACCGTGTAATTCTCAGGTCGATCCACATTCAGATCAATTTCCTCACAGACGAGAGAGATAGGTTTTACTGCGTCCTTTGTCTTTGACCTCTTTACTTTCTTTCTTTTCTTTTTTCCGTGTTGATCACACGAAATAACATCACCAACCATGTGGTCATAACATAGAAGTATCTCGCACTCCGTACACGCAGCAAATACTTCCTGTTTGCATCTTCTAACTTTAAGTTTTAAGATTTTTTTAACATGAACACTGTTATTTCATCAGAAGCAAACCCAATTTGTTGGTTGGTTGATGAAGTAAACAAGACGTCTTTCAAAAGGTAAACGAGGGAAAACTTTGTGGACCGGATGCTGCTCTAGCACAGCCAATTTCAAAACATGTGTAGCACAGCAATTTTGTATTGTGCTATTCTAGCAGTAAGAACACGAAACACTGTCGCAGGGTTGTCGGTTACGTTACTTTGCAATGCGAAGACAAAAATAAGACGATAACTTCAAGAAGACAGCACGTACTAACGTTAGCAATTATACGTTAGAGCATGTTGGTTCTTCTTCTGACGAATGCGGTTACGCAAAAACTTTAATCGGCTCTAGATTCGGATCTAATTATCCGATTGCTTAGCTTTTTATGCAGGTAAAAGTATCGGGTAAGATGAGTTGATTCCATATTCAAACCCAATTTCGGGTCTTATGTCGGTTACGCTGGTACGTGTTTTGAGGGACGACTTGTTCTCTGTCATTCAGTGAGTAAGTATAGAGATAGTGCGATTTTTTGGTTTTCTTTTCTCACGTTTTGATAAAAAAGATATTCGTTGTTGTTTTTTTTTTTCTGTGTAACAAGTACACTTAAATAAATTGACTTGAACGATTCTTAAAGCAACAAAAGGCCACCATCTAACAGGGTGCAATTTGTAAGGTGAGGATGAAACTTTTAGAAAAAGAGTAAATAATTTGAAGAAGAAAAGTTTTTTTTTTCAAATATCAAAGTTTTATAATATTCTGTTTTTAACGTTTCCTAAGCTTGCCTACTGAAGTTGGCAAAAGACTTACTAACATCATTGCTTCTCGTTTCAAAGGTGGTTTTTTTTTTTTTTAATTAATTTATATAATTATCAAATTAGAAGTGCATAGCCGTGAAGAATTAAAAAAAAACTCTCATTAGGCCTAGCAAAGATTTAAAAATTTATAAAAGGAAGCTTATAGATATTGCATCCTTTGATTTACCCGATCCTTATCTTGCTCGGTGAAGGGTGAAGGTATAATTAAAGATATCTGACGGATAGCAGCCATATGCTGTGTCATCTCCGTTTGACAAGATAACCACAGAGATAGGCCGTTCTATGGACAGGAACATTATATCCACCACTCTAAAGAAATTTAATGAACCCATTTCACGCGATTGCCGTGGCAAATAAAATGAGCTTAATGTAGCTTATAGGTTAAAGAAGGGGGAGAATTAGGAATGTTACACACGGCTACACAATATCATCGGTTGATCACTTGATGTTCTCCTTGGTTCTGGGGG
>JAWDGP010005492.1:267500-272500 GCA_033675545.1 Elysia crispata | reverse complement strand
TTATTATTATTATTATTATTATTATTATTATTATTATTATCATTATTTTAAAAGATAATACGCACCCTCTCAGCAGTCTCTGAACGCTCTGGTAAACCTCTGGTTATAAAATGTAGACTTGAGCGGTACCGAAATTCATTTTTGCCTAGAGCAATTACACTTCTATAATAAAATGTTTAATTTAGGTTACCTTAGATTTATTTTTCCACCATACATGTTATTATAAAAGTCTGTCACTAATCACCCTATAAAAGATTTTGTTCTGTTTATGTACACTAATCTCGTGCTGCATGTAAAACCACCACAATGTGCCTATGAAGGACAATAAAAGTATATCTTACCTTATCTTATCTTCTTCTTCTTCTTCTTCTTCTTCTTCTTCTTCTTCTTCTTCTTCTTCTTCTTCTTCTTCTTCTTCTTCTTCTTCTTCTTCTTCTTCTTCTTCTTCTTCTTCTTCTTCTTCTTCTTCTTATTATTATTATTATTATTATTATTATTATTATTATTATTATTATTATTATAAGCAATATCATACTTATCATTTTTGTTATTGCCTAGGGCTAAAAATGAATCAAGAAGATTTAAATTTGAGTCCGTCTGTGGAGAATGTTCTAAAAAATCCGCCGAGAACAAAGTTCACACAGAGTTAATGTATCGTACCAAAATTGAACTTTGTCTTTGATTTTTTTGCTGGTGATAACAAAACCCGAAATAATCTAGAACAGCCGCCATCAAGATTCTCTCCTTTACGAAGTTCTTAATGAAGTTCGGAGATCAAAGGGAGATAATTGTACAGGAACTTTGTCAAGATCATCGACAGGTGATGTGTGATCACACAACAAAATACCTAAACTGACGTCACTATGCAAGGACACGGTTTCTACGCCTTTATTGTTTTCCTGCAGACATACAAAATATTGCAATGATTTACCGATGATCTAAGATTTGGAACACTAAAAAAAACACTCTCCGTATCATGTTAGCTGGGTTATATCGGTCTAATGTTGAGGACGGCAAAATTAAGCAAAGCTACTTTCGATACTGTATAAAGCCCAGCCTGTCATTCCGACTATTTGTTATTTAGCTATATATATATATATATATATATATATATATATATATATATATATATATATATATTTATATATATGTCGACAAAGACATGACCTGTAAAATTTTAAGCTTTATTATACTTGTGTAGTCACTGAGAAAACCTTGATGGTCTTTCTAGAACTGTTTGTTAGGAGAGCAGTCGGTAAATATAACTCAATGCAGCGAAGTCAACGATTAGGACGGACTAATTAAGTCGATTAGTCAAAGAAAACATAGGCATTCTGTATTGATTGTGTGTGATCTCATTCATTCTATCTGTGTGCCTGTCTATCTGTTTCTCTCTCTCTCTCTCTCTCTCTCTCTCTCTCTCTCTCTCTCTCTCTCTCTCTCTCTCTCTCTCTCTCTCTCTCTCTCTCTCTCTCTCTCTCTCTCTCTCTCTCCCTCCCTCTCCCTCTGCCTCTCTCTTTGTTTCTCTCTCTCTCTCTCTCTCTCTCTCTCTCTCTCTCTCTATATATATATATATATATATATATATATATATATAACTTTCTATCGATCTATCTCCCTTTCTCTATCTTTCTTTCTTTTTCTTTCTCTTTTTCTCCTTTCTCTTTATCTCATTTTATCTCGTTTTTGTTCCTATACTGCTGACTCTTTGTCTCTTGATTTTCTATTCTCTCTCTTTTCTTTTACTAATCACCCATGATAATAATAGTTCTGTATTACTTGTTATTATTCTCCATATTAAAACCATTGCCTCTACTCTATTTTCTTAATTTTTTTCGCCATCTAAGACAGACTTCGTAAAGCACATTATGTAATTGTGTGCACACTGGTCGAAATTTTAGGGTCAATCACTGGATGGCATTTTTTTCGATCTAAAAACTTAAAAGTTATTTTGTACCAGGCTAAAATAATTTGGTACAAAATATTAGGGAAAAGTAAGATATCCTTCGTAGAGAAATAACTATTTGATTGAGGAGGTATATTTTACCTCTATAAATCTTAGAAATAAACTTAAATGTTAGCTGTGCCTCTAACCTGATTAATTGATCAAGACATCTAGTCCTAAAGTTCATCGTCAGGCCTAATTGGGTCAGGTAATCAAGTTCCTTCCGGTTTGATATCCTCCTGGACTACTCCGTCATGCAGAGATCGGTTAATTAGATCCGGGTGAGGGAAGATAATTGCAGTACACCAGATTCTGCCCACTTCTTAAATTTGACAGTTCTTCAACAACAATCTGTGTGAATAAAAAAAAGTCCGAGAAAAAGGTTTTGTTCTCTTTTATGGGAGATGTTGCACTTATGAAACCGCAAGTTTTGGATAAAAACGACATCCGTAATTAAATGTAAACACTCTGCAACGCAAAAACCACACTCATAACACAGTCATGAAACACACGTCAAATTTTGGGGAAAAGTTCCTTTGCACTTCGGATTTTTTTTTTTTTTCTTTTTTTTTTTTGTAATGAAGCAAAAGAAACGTGGAGGAGCGATTCCCCATAAAGCTCCTGTCCTGCGTATTTAACTTGGCGCTTTGGGAGATGGAAGAGGTCTGGGGGGAGGGGGGAGAAGAGCCAGAAACAAAGAGTAGAAAATAGAAACATCTAAAGATAGGGCGCTGCATTTTTTGGTATGCAATTGTCATCTTTTTAAGTTCTTTTAATATATATCTTGTTTCTGTTTGCAACATTTGGCTTATACTGTAATAGAAGGGGTTCAGAAAGAGTATAGTTATTGCTTCTTTTGAAAATGATAATCAATGCTAGATATTTTCTTGGTGACATTGGCGAATTTGAAAATTAATTTTCAATTAAAAGATAGTCTTAAGAAAGGCAACAATAGCGCTTCAGTTCAAAAACCTTGTTTATATGAATGGAAAAATTTATTTTCAAATGGAAAACTTAATGAATGGAAACTACTTCCGCATTTTTAATACAACAAAACCACTGCGATTAGATTTTTGATTAAGCATCGCTCTGTAGCTTTTGATATTGCTACACTAGAGATTCCTCGGGCTAAAGATAAAATAGTTTAGCTCATTAGTCGTAATTGTTTGCTTAAAGGCATACTTTGAACATTTTCATTTCATTTCATTTTGTCAAACCACTTTTCTATTCTGATTAAGACAAGATGCGTGGGATAGAAAGACACAAACAAAAAAACACGACTTAAACATGCTTTCCTTTGAACCTTTAAACACATAAACCAGTAGCTTCTAATGTGGCAAAAGTCCGACTTAAAAAAAAAGATGTTATATATAAACGAAGTTTTCTGTGGGATTAATATTATGATTTTCATTGGTCAGGCAATTGTATTTATAACTTAATGATATTCATTAATATCATAATAATGTTAAGGAACATTAGTTTCAAGATCTCATAGTTATTAGCATAACTTAACTGTCATGTCTTCCTTGAGTTGAAAAGGCGAAGACGTTTTTCTTCCAAAATCACTGCACTATGACCATGGTCAATAGCATGCTTTATTTAAAAACTTCTCAACTTTCCCATTTGAGCTGTACCGGTTAGTTCTATAACTTTCATGGATTCATATCATTCCACAGCTTTCAACAGCAAGATAAACTTCAAGTCCCATCATTTCCAACAGGGCAGAGGAAATTTATTGGATCTTCATATTTTATTTTCTTCTTCTTCAATATGATAGAACATGCCTCATAAAATCTGTGTAAGCCCAGGTGGTCAGGCGGTAAACATCACGCCCTCAAACCCACAAGCACTTTCCGACAAAGGTTTCAACCCGAAATGTCCACATTTGGCCGAATCGCGGTCTCAACAATTGCAGGTGACAGTCTCCTGACCATATTTTGTGGAATGCGGGGGACAAATAGTCAAATCGATAGAGTGTTTCACTGTCAATAATAAGCTCCTCGGGTTCGATTCTTAGTTGGATTATCAGGTGATCGGTTCTCGTACATTGTGCATGTGACAAGCCTTAGACTTGATTCTTTCTGATTTCATCCACAACTTACAACCAAGACTTGAAAAGAGAGAAAGAAAAAATAAAGGAAACAACAACAAAACATATGGGGAAACCCGAAAAAGGTTTCATGCCCTCTGTCTCTTTCTCCACCTGATGTATAATTCACACCGCTGCTGCTGGGAACTTTTCAAAGGTCATGACTGCCCGTACAGACATTCAAAAGTCGTGACATGGCATGGAGAGAAACTGGTGGTAATTCATTCATGTGTTGGGAAGGTTGACATTCAGAATTCCTGAGCAGTCGGTTCGGTGTCAGCTGTCATTCCTTCTCTCTCCAAACAAATCTCCCGAGACACTAACCAGGCTCATAGAATCATCATAGCAACGCGAAGATTTTTGGAGGTATTTTTTTCATTGTGTCTTCTCAAAGTTTACCATTAAATATAATAACACAACCATGATGATGAAGTGCAAAATGAATAGCTTAAGTTCAAGCCATAGAACCGCTCCATTACAGCCTTCAGAATCTGTCACTGCTCACCCTAGAATAGGATCATGTTTCTACATCCTACATCGCGTTGGATCGTGGCTTTACTGTGCATGCTTTAAAAATACTCGAAACAAATAAAAATCTATTTAAAAAAATAATGGTTTATTAAATCCTATAATAATGACGAATCTTACCATTCTCAAAGAACCAATTTGATCAAGAGGTTAGTTGTTTTTTTTTCGATAGGCTTCAGTTTCCTGATTGAATCTTTTCCTTTGCTTCTCTAAAACTGTGTGAATTTCGCTCTTCAAATTCGGCAGCTTGATATCACTTAACGTTGCTTGTTTGCAGATTATAGTAAAAATGGAAAACATTAAAAGTAGAACAGCATAAACAGGAAAAGACCTCTGACTTCAGAACAGGAGAATACCATTGGGTTATTACACTGAGGATGCGTTCTTACGTCAATGCCAAATGCCACTTGAGTGTAATTATATCATATATGTTGGACA
>JAWDGP010005492.1:247500-257500 GCA_033675545.1 Elysia crispata | reverse complement strand
AGATTGCGGGACACACTCTGTACGTTACAGGGGCGACCTTAAGACTTTTCTTACATAACCTCTAGATGTACATGGAGCACCCTGGAGTTCATACAGCATCTGACGATCCTAAGATTGCGGGACACACTCTGTACGTTACAGGGGCGACCTTAAGACTTTTCTTACATAACCTCTAGATGTACATGGAGCACCCTGGAGTTCATACAGCATCTGACGATCCTAAGATTGCGGGACACACTCTGTACGTTACAGGGGCGACCTTAAGACTTTTCTTACATAACCTCTAGATGTACATGGAGCACCCTGGAACTCATCCAGCATCTGACGATCCTAAGATTGCGGGACACACTCTGTACGTTACAGGGGCGACCTTAAGACTTTTCTTACATAACCTCTAGGTGTACATGGAGCACCCTGGAGTTCATACAGCATCTGACGATCCTAAGATTGCGGGACACACTCTGTACGTTACAGGGGCGACCTTAAGACTTTTCTTACATAACCTCTAGATGTACATGGAGCACCCTGGAGTTCATACAGCATCTGACGATCCTAAGATTGCGGGACACACTCTGTACGTTACAGGGGCGACCTTAAGACTTTTCTTACATAACCTCTAGATGTACATGGAGCACCCTGGAGTTCATACAGCATCTGACGATCCTAAGATTGCGGGACACACTCTGTACGTTACAGGGGCGACCTTAAGACTTTTCTTACATAACCTCTAGATGTACATGGAGCACCCTGGAACTCATCCAGCATCTGACGATCCTAAGATTGCGGGACACACTCTGTACATTACAGGGGCGACCTTAAGACTTTTCTTACATAACCTCTAGATGTACATGGAGCACCCTGGAGTTCATACAGCATCTGACGATCCTAAGATTGCGGGACACACTCTGTACGTTACAGGGGCGACCTTAAGACTTTTCTTACATAACCTCTAGATGTACATGGAGCACCCTGGAGTTCATACAGCATCTGACGATCCTAAGATTGCGGGACACACTCTGTACGTTACAGGGGCGACCTTAAGACTTTTCTTACATAACCTCTAGATGTACATGGAGCAGCCTGGAGTTCATACAGCATCTGACGATCCTAAGATTGCGGGACACACTCTGTACATTACAGGGGCGACCTTAAGACTTTTCTTACATAACCTCTAGATGTACATGGAGCAGCCTGGAGTTCATACAGCATCTGACGATCCTAAGATTGCGGGACACACTCTGTACATTACAGGGGCGACCTTAAGACTTTTCTTACATAACCTCTAGATGTACATGGAGCACCCTGGAGTTCATACAGCATCTGATGATCCTAAGATTGCGGGACACACTCTGTACGTTACAGGGGCGACCTTAAGACTTTTCTTACATAACCTCTAGATGTACATGGAGCACCCTGGAGTTCATACAGCATCTGACGATCCTAAGATTGCGGGACACACTCTGTACGTTACAGGGGCGACCTTAAGACTTTTCTTACATATCCTCTAGATGTACATGGAGCACCCTGGAGTTCATACAGCATCTGACGATCCTAAGATTGCGGGACACACTCTGTACATTACAGGGGCGACCTTAAGACTTTTCTTACATAACCTCTAGATGTACATGGAGCACCCTGGAGTTCATACAGCATCTGACGATCCTAAGATTGCGGGACACACTCTGTACATTACAGGGGCGACCTTAAGACTTTTCTTACATAACCTCCAGATGTACATGGAGCACCCTGGAGTTCATACAGCATCTGGCGATCCTAAGATTGCGGGACACACTCTGTACGTTACAGGGGTGACCTTAAGACTTTTCTTACATAACCTCTAGATGTACATGGAGCAGCCTGGAACTCGTCCAGCATCTGACGATCCTAAGATTGCGGGACACACTCTGTACGTGACAGGGGTGACCTTAAGACTTTTCTTACATAACCTCTAGATGTACATGGAGCACCCTGGAACTCGTCCAGCATCTGACGATCCTAAGGTTGCGGGACACACTCTGTACGTTACAGAGTAAGCCTTTTCTTATGTAACCTCTGGGTGTACACGGAGCACCCCTTAAGGTGTGACTCAAACCTCGTCCAGCATCTGACGAGCGTTGCAAATGCGAGCTCAGACGGAACCCAGGTGTCCCTTACCACACGGACAGCCACGTCTGGAGATCCCAGCCCTAAGGTAATCACGGAAGACCGACAGTACAGACAGCACTATAAATAAACTTGTGTAACGTGATATTCGGGTCTGTTCATTTGGTGCAGAGCTTTCAACACTTGCCCCAGAAAAAAAAAATGCTGATTCCCAAGGGTTGGGCGCTAGGAAAAGATAGGAATGTTCCATCGACCGTGTATAATTATATATATTTGGTGTGTGTTTGTGTGTGTGTGGTTGGGGGGAGGGGCGTGTTAACGTTGGTATGACAATCAGTGTATTTTGGAGGGGTTAGATCTCCAATACAATCGGTATTTATTTATTTTGACTGTGCTTGTGAGCCGAGGTATCTGGTGGTTCGAGAAATTTTGCAATATTTCTAAATAATTGTTGGAAACAGAACTAAATGTCTTTCTGCTAACCGCATTTCCAAGTTCTTTTTTATTTCTTTTTTCTTTTTTCTTTTTCTTTTTTTTTTTTTTTTTTTTTTTTGGGGGGGGGGGGTTGTAAGGTGAATCTAATTCAAACTTAAGTGATCAGTCTGAGGTCTGTTCCAAGCGATGTCTTTGAACATAAGTATAGGATGACAATCGAGGTTTAACAATAAAGTTGCAGGTAGCATTTAGTGCGGCGCACTGTGCACAAGGATATATTTGGTGTTCCCCTATCAAGGCTTGATGGAGGCTATACACAAGCGGTGTCTACAACTGGGCTAACGCGATAAAAGATTATTTCGAAGTGGGACCTGATCTTTGCGCTAATGAAAAACATCGAGTATTACGAGTATTATTTTAACACTGAAATCGCATCAAGAATAGCGCAAGCAAAAAACAAAAGTTTTCATAGAACGAAATGAATACTGACAAATAACCTCATCTTGATTCGCACAATAAGAAGAGCCCTGGAGTGCTATATTAAAACCATTTTGATGTATGGATGCGAGGCCAAAACAGCTGCAAAAAGAAACTGGAGGCGACAGGAATGTGGTTCCAAGGGAGAATGCTACGCAAAGAAATTAAACGAAACAGTTTTACGAGAAGCCCACACAACAAGACCACTCATAAATGTATTACGTAAACACCAAATTAACTTGGCTATGTGATGAGGAAAGAGGAACTAGAGCATATTGTGACAACTGAAATGATCGAAGGAAAACGCGACAGGAAAAAATAGCGTCAAAAGATGTTGTAGGGACTGACAAAGTAGCTCAAAGCAGGAAATGCAACAGATGCACTGATAGCGACGAAAGCTAGAGATGCGTGGAAGGTCAAGATCACTACGCTAAAAAGATCAAGGCACCTGAATAACTGATTGGATGTTCAAACACACGGCTCTCCCAAAATTGTGTCTGTAAGTAGGTCATGAAAAGAGCTACTAACATCTTAGACGCTTTAAGTAGGCGATGACAAGAGCAACTGACATCGCAGACGCTGTACCTAGGCATATGACAAAAGCAATTGACATCGCTCTGTCTAGGCCACGATAAGAGCTACTAACATAATAGAAGCTTTGGATAAGCCTTGACAAGAGCTTCTGACATAATAGACGCTCTAACTAGGCCATGAAAAGAGCTACTGACATAATAGACGCTCTAACTAGGTCATGACAAGAGCTGCTGACATAGTAGACGCTCTAGCTAGGCCATGAAAATAGCTGCTGACATAGTAGACGCTCTATCTAGGTCATGACAAAAGCTACTGACATCGTAAAGAATTACTACATAGTAGACGCTCTAACTAGGCCATGGCAAGAGCTGCCGACATAGTAGACGCTCTAACTAAGCCATGGCATGAGCTATTACATTGTAGACGCTCTAACTAGGTCATGATTAAAGCTTCTAACATATTAGATGCTCTAACCAGGCCATGACAAGAGGTACTAACATAGTATATGCTGTAAATAGGCCATGACAAGAGCTGTCGACATAATAGATGCTCTAACTTTGCCATGACAAGAGCTACTGACATCCTTAACGCTGTAACTAGACAATGACAAAAGCTTCTGACAGCTTAGGCGCTGTCACTACTACTGACATCGTATACGCTCTAACTTGGCCATGACAAGAGCTATTGACACCATAGACGCTCTACACTCGTCCATGACAAGAGCTATTAACACCATAGACGCTCTACACTAGTCCATGACAAGAGCTATTCACACCATAGACGCTCTACACTAGTCCATGACAAGAGCCATTGACACCATAGACGCTCCTCACTAGTCCATGACAAGCGCTATTGACAACCTGCACGCTGTACCTAGGCCATGACAAGAGCTATGGACATCGTACACGCTCTATCTAGGCCATGACAAGAGCTACTGACATCCTGCTGTAACTAGGCCATGACATGGACTACTGACATCGTACACGCTCTACCTAGGCCATGACAAGAGCTACTGACATCCTGCACGCTCTACACTAGGCCATGACATGAACTACTGACATCGTAGACGCCGGCGTTCATCAGAATGATGTTGAGGATCCAGACAGCCCAGGGGCTCACGATGACAGCCGGCCCGACGATGTGCAGAGCGCGGCTGTAGAACCCCGGCATGTTGCAGGCGACCATTCTCTCCACGATGGCTCCGCAGTGCGCGTAGTAGAACAGGATATCACACTCGTAGAGCAGGCCCGTCACAAACCTGGGCAGGGGAGGGTCAAAGGGGAGGGTTGCAGGTAGACATGTCATAGAATAGATTTCGATGTGAATCATTGTAAACATGATCTCCTATTGAAATAACAAAATGGGAATGAATCGTTGTTAATATAAATATATCTCCTGCAGCTGAGGAAGTTATAGAGTGGGTTTCAACATCAATACCATCATTACCATTGTCAACATATCTCCTGTAGTACTTTTAGAGAAGTGATAAAGTATAGTTCAATGTGAACATATCTTCTGCAGCATTAGCTTACGTCAGCAGGAAAGATGAGACCCTACACCTACTCTTCCTGACACTTACATTCATAACTCACACGGGGTGAAAAGCTAGAAATTCCAATACAACAGAAAATGTAATATCTAAGGCTGATTTAAAAAGGTCATCGAACAAATTATCAAGTTAATGAGAAAATTTAGGGATTGTCGTACTTGCAAATTTCTCTCGCTTTTAACATAAAAGGCAACTATTACTTTTTTTCTTGTTAGAGAAATTTCCTCTCTCTCTCTGTCTCTGTGTCTCCCTCTCCCTCCCTCCCTCCCTCTCTCTCTCTCTCTCTCTCTCTCTCTCTCTCTCTCTCTCTCTCTCTCTGTCTTCGCTCCCTATCTCTCTTTCCCTTTCTCTCCCTTTCTATCTCTCTTTCCCTTTCCCTCCCTTTCTATCTCTCTTTATCCTCTCTCTCTCTTTCCCTTTCTCTCCCTTTCTATCTCTCTTTCCCTTTCCTTACCTTTCTATCTCTCTTTATCCTCTCTCTCTCTTCTCTCATTGTCTCTCTCTCTCTCTCTCTCTCTCTCTCTCTCTCTCTCTCTCTCTCTCTCTCTCTGTCTGTCGCTGTCTCTCATTTGTCTGTCTCTGTCTCTCTGTCTCTGACTCTGTCTCTCTCTCTGCCTCCCTCACCTACCTGCACATGTTCTCACTGGAGGAGAAGTACTTGGTGGTCACCGCCGTGGTGTGCAAGGCCAGCGAGAGGCTGGACACCAGGTTTACTGCGGCCAGACTCACAATCAGGCGCGACGGCAGACGGGCCAGGCCGAGCACGCGGATAAACACCAGCAGGACCAGGGTGTTCAACACCACGCTTAGCAGCACCGCCAGGTGTTCGTTAACCGTGTAGATATCCCTGGGAGCGCGCGCGTGTGTGTGTGTGTGGGGGGGGAGAGAAGGGGATGGTGGAAGTAAAGCATTGAGAGGAGGAGGAGACGTATCAACGAGGAAGCTCACTGTGAAGAATAGCCTGTGGCTGCAAAAGATATTTGTAACTCAGTTTTCGAAAAAACTTCACAACTTTTACCCATCCCATGCATAGTTACCTATAGACGATAGCAGTAAAACACACCATCTATCTACTTTAAGTTGTCGATTACAAAAACTCATCCAGACCTAAATATCCCAACTTAATAGAACTGATTTGGCTAAACTCTTGAGTCTAACCAGCTGCCTGTTTCAAGCTGTCCATGATAAAATACATCTAGACCAAAGCATACTAACTTAACGGATTGCCTGGATGGGAGGTGTTGCAGTAGTCCATGATTCTGTTGTCATAGTCTGGAATGTCATAGTCTGGAATGTCATAATCTGGAAACAGAACTGGCATGCTAAACTCTTGAGTCTCACCGTAAGGGATCACCGGGGTGGTACGTATGGTAGTAGTCCATGTTTCTGTTGTCATAGTCTGGAATGTCATAGTTTGGAATGTCATAGTCTGGAAACAGAACTGGCATGGCTAAACTCTTGAGTCTCACCGTAAGGGATCACCGGGGTGGTACGTATGGTAGTAGTCCATGTTTCTGTTGTCATAGTCTTGGATGTCATAGTCTGGAAACAGAACTGGCATGGCTAAACTCTTGAGCCTCACCGTAAGGGATCACCGGGGTGGTACGTATGGTAGTAGTCCATGTTTCTGTTGTCATAATCTGGAATGTCATAGTCTGGAAACAGAACTGGCATGGCTAAACTCTTGAGTCTCACCGTAAGGGATCACCGGGGTGGTACGTATGGTAGTAGTCCATGTTTTTGTTGTCATAGTTTGGAATCCTGTCCAAGAACTCTAACTTGAGAGTGGTTTCTGAGGGCCTCATGTTCCAGTCCTGCTGATGGTGCTCGAGACTCGCCAGCACTTGGTCAAGGCTGACCTGTCTGGGCGACAGTTGTGGCATTGTCCTTGCCCCTTGTAGATTGTCCTCAACGAAACTGGCAAAATTAGTCTATAGCGGCAATGGCAGAAAAATAACAGGGCATACTGGTAACTCTCTGGATTTTGATAAAAAGTGATTCCCCCCCCTCGAAAGTGTTCTTATTATAATATCAAGACTAGTTGTTGGTACTGCTTACCGACAATAATTATGAAGTGTTTATTATTATTATTATTATTATTATTATTATTATTATTATTATTATTATTATTATTATTATTATTATTATTATTATTATTATTATTATTATTATTATTATTATTATTATTATTATTATTATTATTATTATTATTATTATTATTATTATTATTATTATTATCATTATTATTATTATTCGGGGGTCGTCACAAAAAATGGAGATTCTTGGTACTTTTCACTTCGATTGGTAGACACACTCAAGTCCCCCGACACCAAGCCTCCTCCCCACTTACCCAAATCACCAAACTCCATACCTTTCTCCCTCATCTTTTTTCAACAATATTCACTGCTTGAATTTGACTAAGTCTGATCGAGAGCTTTCCCTACACTGAAGAAGTGCATAGAAAGGGAGGCTAGCGTGTAAATCCAGTCGCAGCACCGGGGGAGAATGTTTTGATTCCCTTAACTTTCATTTTTCATTTCTGTTATTTGACCGTGTGATATGGAGATAAAATAGAGGGTTAAAAACGTGTTCAAACCTTGTTTATAAGGTCCTCTTAACATTAACAAACAAAATCTAAGATGGGCTTTAAGGGGGTGCTGCATAATCGTTTTAGTGCACGGACGCTATCGGCATTCTATTCTTAGATTGGCCTCTTTTTACGGTATCTCAAGATAAGTTTAGATGACATGTGGTTGGAGGGCTGCAGTCAGACAGATGAAAAGGTCAAATGACAGAACGCACACTTACACTAACATGATATTTTTTTTTTTATATTATCTGTTTCTTTTTCAGTTAAACACTTCACGAATATAGCTTTGTTGCGATGGTCTACAAATGACAAATGCAAGTAAAAAAGTAATATGGAATCAAATAAGATAAATTCTTTTCTCAAAGCTGGTGAAATTAGACGTAAACATGATTTGAAAAAAGCAGAGAAAACATTAAGACATTCAAGATGAAATCTTCTCTATAAGTGTTTGCAAAACCAAGATGTTTCCATGTCCTCTAAAGCGTAACTCTCCCACACAAAACCACTTTCATTCATTGATAATAAGATAGCAAATTGTAAAACTGGCCTCCGCTTTTCTTACATTGACTTCAACTATATTCAATCTGCATTCATAGCTCACTTCGGATTCAGGACATAACAGACTATCCCGATCTGACCACGCTTTGGGGTCGGAATACCTGCCGCAATTGGTAGATAAACAAAGTTAACTCCCTGGTACAAGAATAATAATCTAACTCAACATTCGGTATATCTTTGGAAGTAATCCTTATTTGATGATACCCGAGCTATGATACAGACTTGTAGACGATGATATCCGTGGTCACATGACCGCCCGTCAGGTATGACGAAGCTCACAAGCAAGACAAGACAGCTCACACACAATGTCACGTATGGCTAGAGATGCGGTCCACATTAAATGTTGAAATCTCGATATTTAACTTGATTTTTAAAAAAATTATTTAAACCAGTAACCATCTTATACGTGCTAGTGTAAGAATTTGAGTCGATCAAAGTTTTCTAGAAGTAGACGTGTACATGTAATCCAAAAAGAAGTACATATCTACATAATTATGTATGGCTTATCTTAGCCAACAATATAGAGGAACCTGGCTTAGATAGAAATTTTAAGTTCCCTTTCAATATCCAGATCTAAATTTTAAATCTACATTTCAATCCATAAGTTCTAAGAATAAGGCGAACTAAAATTTGATCTATAATTTAGGTCTAAATACCAGGCTTTGATTCATATAAAGTTATGGAAATTAGTCATTAAAAATCATTTTGCATTTCTTAAAAACGCGATAAATATTGTTAAAAAAAAACTTACTTATAACAATGAAAACTTTTACGCCGAGTTTCACAATTTAAATGTTGTAAATCTAAGTTTCTCAATAATTGAGGCTGTGCAATCTAATAAATTTGACATCACAAAACATAACTTGCCGACTCTCCTCACACTCTTTCCCAGCGGGCAATTTTCCGACATTTGATCGAAAAATGCGCACGCATTTGGGAGACTATGTCACAATTATTGTAAATTCGCACTACATGCCAAGCTCAAAGGAATCAAAGGGTTATAGTTCAAAATTATTAAGACTTTTGGAAAATATAATCTTACCATTCAAACAGCAATTATTGGTCTGTTGGGATAAAGATTCCTAAAGAAGCTTTCAGAGTCGGGATGCAATATTCAAACACAGAGTTATGGTTACTAATATATAATAAGTACATGAGAGGCATACTGCTAATTTATACATATATATATATATATATATATATATATATATATATATATATATATATATATATATATATATATATGTGCCGCAAGAACAAGATAAGTGTAATAATATTGAATGCCTAAATGTTTTGTCACTGTTTTTTTTTTTTTTTTATTTCCATCTCTTCGCTTCATAATGGCGGCACTGCAGCCACATTTGGCCCCCTCCTCCGCCACCTATGATTAGTACGTTAAGATTTGTTAAGCGCCTAAAAGCTTTAGTTTCGTTACCAAATGCTACACAGGAGCAAAGAAAATAGTAAAAAGAAAACTTTCTCTTCTTCAGATAGTTATGGTTGTGTTACACAGAGGTAGTTAAGTGCTAAGCAAGACAAAGTAATCGCACTCAAGAATTGTGCTGAGGCGAGAATAGATTGGGCTAGAAACCTTCAATGTTTCCTCGAAAGAGAGGACGCAATTTATTCAATCGATCCTGAGTATAGAAATCTAGCACGGCTATTTTAAGAGAAACTGTAAGATAGAAAGATGTGTGTTACTTCAGGGTATGACAGAAAGCAATGGGGATGAACATTTTCGAAGAAAGATCAAG